>JAIUZE010022512.1:0-19127 GCA_022085475.1 Heliosperma pusillum | reverse complement strand
TAGTAAGCTCTTCATCAACCAACCGAAGGGCTTGGGGGGTTTGGGTATTCGTAAATCAAAGGAGTTTAACCAAGCGTTGTTAGCTAAGATCGGATGGAGGATGATCATCCACTCAAATTCTTTGATTTCTAGAACTATTGGCGCTAAATACGGATTGCATTGTCTAAATGGAAATCTTACTTATAAGAAGAGTGTTAATTCTTCTTGGGGTTGGAAAAGTATTATTTGGGGTCTTCAGCTTATTCAGCCTTTTATTGCTTTGAAGGTTGGCCGTTTTTCTGAACTAAATGTTTGGGATTCTAAATGGGTTGATGGTGCTTCTCCTTTACCTCTTTGTCATGATCTTATTTCCACCTCTCCATCCCTAAAGAGTCTTAAGGTTAAGCATTTAGTTCAGGCAAATGGTTCATGGGACTCTAACCGGATTTGTATGTTTCTTGATCCTGATTGGGCAGCTAAGATTTTGGCAATCCCTTTGAGTTGTTGGGATTCTGAAGATTCCATTTACTGGACGGAATCTGTTAGTGGATCTTATAATGTCAAGAAGGGTTATTCCATTGCTTTCAACCTCTCTTGGAATGCTCAGGCTACAATTAAAGATCTTAGTAGGGTTGGAACCGACTTAAAGATGTTCGTTAGAAAGAAACTTTGGCACCTTCCAGGTCCCAAGTCATGGATTATTCTGTTATGGAAAATTTTGACTAATTCCCTTGCTGTGGGTGAAGGGTTCATTAGAAGGGATTTTGAGGGTGATTTTAATTGTCATCTTTGTGACAGTCAGACTGTGGAATCATGTGATCATCTCTTTAGAGATTGTGTGTTTGCTAATAAAGTTTGGGCTGGAAGTGTTTTAGGGATACATGCTCATATCGGAAAAGAATAATTAAGTATCCAAACTTGGATTAAAAATTGGTTATCTCTAATTCAGAAACTTCCAGATTGGGAATCGCTGGCTCTTTCCTTTCTTTGCACCTTATGGACTATTTGGGGGTGTCGATGTAAAAAGATCTTCCAAGAGGAACCTATCACACCTTATGGAGTTATGAAGGTTTATGAAAACTCTTATAGCCTGGTGTTAGAAGCGGAGAAAGTCAAAAGTGGTAGGCTGAATCCTCAAGGAGTGTTATTTGACCATCCTATCGATAATGAGTTGACTGATCTAAGAAACAGTATATCCTTTCCATTTATCTCTGCTAAGGATTATTGTGACCAACTTGACTTGTTTGTAGATGCTTCGTGGTATAAAAACCTCTCTGCTAGTCTTGGCTGGGCTATCAGGAGAAAATCTGGTGAAGTGATTTTACAGGGCAACCGGCGTTTTGCTGCTCAAAGTGCGGACCAAGCTGAAGCTCTGGCCATTCGGGAGGGATTAGATGCTGCTTTGAAATATAACTTTGTTCATATCACTCTTTTCTCTGATTGCCTGCAGGTGTTATCCCAAGTTCTTAAACTTAATCGGCCTCATCATAGAACGAAGACTATCATTGAAGACATTTTTAATATGGTTCATAGTTTCCACTGTATTTCATTTTGTTACGTTCCTAGAAACTGCAATATGATAGCTCATAGATTAGCTAAAGGAGCTATCCGCTTGTAACCTTAACTCGCTTTCCAATTGTCAAAAAAAAAAAAAAAAAAAAAAAAAAAAAAAATTGCACAGTAAGACTAATTTGATCTAAGGTATATCGAAACAAAGTGTCCAGCAAGATGACTAGCTAATACCATTCTCATGGGTGATAAGACTTGTCACGTAACAAGACGCGTCCAAAAAAAGTACAGACTTAAGTCGGGGCAAAATAATCAATAGATGTGAGGGGTGGTAGATCACAGTACACCGATATCTTTCTTATAACAGTGAATCATGAAATAAGTAAGATACGAGTGCAATGAGGGTAGATAACATACAGAAATTACCTCCTAAAAGAACGAAAGGCTTGAATCAAGATTTAAGAAAATAGTAAGAAACATGATGCCACAAGAAAATGTGGACGCCATCCAAACCACAAGTCCTAATCTACTGCTATAGGTCGGAAAAATACACGGGCACTACCTTTCTCGTGTCTAAAACCTTCACGGCATCTTTAAACTGATGTGCACTAATTAGCTCCTTCCCCTTAATTGCTCTGTCAAATCAGAAACAGTGCGGAACAGGCTGCGGATACAGGTAACCTTGAAAAAAACAGAAGAAATGTGACAGTCCTACGATACCTCTTATCAGTTTGTAATTCCATCTGATGTCCTCTTCGTTCCTGAAGTTGTATGTTATTGTTTGGTAGGGACCCATCAGCTCGTCTCCTTGCAAGAGCGGTATCATCAGCTCTGATGAGGTAGGAAAAAAAAAATCGTCAGTTATTTAGAATTGAGCCCTACTCAATTTATCATATTCTTTCCTTGTCAATACAGTTCAAAATCACATCGTCAACTAGTCAAAATTTCACTTACACAAGACCCTTGTTCTTTAGAAAGTCGACTCGTCCCTCTCTCCTGCAACCCGCGGTGTCATCTAATGCATCCAATTTGGCACCAGTATCAAAAACGGGTGCACAATTCACCTGGACAACATCATTATATTACTTACAACAACGTCGATCACATAATACACCAAATTTATAATGGAGGGAAGCACCGTAAACATATAGATATATTGTATGATGATCGATGACATACATTAAGCAAGCCTCCTAGTACATCATATGTTGTTTCCCCGGATTGTGGCTGGTCAGAAGTATCATCCATTGGTGTTTGTTTCCTAGACACCGCCATTTTCTCAAGAGACGAGATAGAGTCCCGTACAAAAATGTTCAAAAATGACTTCGGAAGGACATACTGAAAACATTTCGTCTCAAAATAATAAACGTCAACCAAGGCATTGTTGTCATTAAATACCGGACCTCCATCACTCCCAATTCCACCCCAAAACCATGAACCTGAATGACAGGAATATCCGGATGCAAAAAATTCAACGGATATTCCTCGTCCCAAACAATATTTATTCAATACTCAATATTCAAAATTTTCATTAGTTGTATATAATCTTACAAAAGTTTTAAATTCTTATTAAACTAAACAAAAGAATACCAAATATTTATTCAATACTCAAATTATTTTAAACATTTTATTTCTAATTTTTTATTATCTACATTTGTTTAAATTTCATTCAACAGTAATAGTTTTGTAGAAAATAATTTTTAAGTTTTTTTAACATAAGTATTTATTGATTCAAGTATAAAATGTTATTCGTCACGGGTATTTATAAATTCATGGCTAAACAATTATATTGCGATGGGAAAGAGTTACGTCGTAGCTAAAAAAATATTTGTCACGGATTAATTGGTAGTAATTATACTTTAGCCACGGGTATGACATAGTTCGTGGCAAGATTAATTTTAGCCACGACTGTAGCCATATTCGAGACGCAAGTGATCTTTTGCCACAGAAAAAGTATTCCCGTGGCATAAATTTTTTTCTAAGTTCGTGAATACATTTTTCCCGTGGCTAAGTAAATTTTAGCCACAAATTCTAAATTTTCGTGGCATAAATCGTGGCGCAAGTGACAATTTGTTGTAGTGACTCTTCCTTAGAATCCCCGGTCTCTCTCAACGTAATATCCAAATCCATTGACGGAAATGCAACCATTCTACCCGTAAACGGACCACATGAATTTCCAAACAAACAAGTAAACGGTTTCTTGTGACGGTGAAGTAACCCGTGCAGTTTATCGCCTCTCGACAAATTAACATTTTCACTCAAATTAAAGAAAAGAAATGTTAACATATCATATCTACATTGTTTACTGATCACTTCTAATAAAACCAGAATAAAATTGTTTTTTTCGACTAAAATCTTAAGCTTAAACCAATCGTTACTACTACGGTTTCGGCCAAGAAAATTGCGAGTAGTGAGATTAAGCGAAGTGGTTAGAATAATACGTTGTTTAGAAACGCATATACCTCCTCTAATGCTGGTATTACCATTTCCGTCTCGGCATTCGATAATCCATGCCTTATCAAACTCCATTGTTAACACCATACCCTACAAATTGAACCAAACTGGTAACAGATAGATTTTTGGAGATGAAGAAGCAGTGAGTTTAGAGAGTGAATTATATGGATAATGGATTTGTTTTTAAATAAGGGTATGGAGTACGTACTTATTTTCGCCATAATCTGAGCTACTTGGTAATTACTATGGGTGATCATCGGATCAGTCGGGTCGGGTTGTTATCGGGCCGGGTTGGATTATTATCGGGTTTGGTTACTTCATCGCATCATTTAAAGATAGATTTAACCATTAAATATAGATTTTAACCGTTATTTTGGTTTAATTAATTTATTATTAAGTTAAACATATCAAATCTAAACATTATATCACTTTCTTTTGGGTCAAAACTAAGCTTAATAATTGTCAGGTCACTAATTTAATCGGGTCAATATCGGGTCGGGTTGGTAAGGGTTCAAATCACTAGTTATCGGTCGTGCGGTTACAGGGAGCCATCGGGTCGGGTCAGGTCAATTTCGGTTCATGAAGTTTTGGGATTCTATATTTCTATCGGGTCGGGTTTGTTGAGTTTATGGATCCGGTACTCAAGAGAGGGAGGGGGTGAATTGAGTACTCTTTTTAAAACTTTAAACAAACAACTCGGAATTTATCTGTTACGAATCAGCACTCAGACAAATTAAACAGTTCAGCGCACTGTTTAAACAATGAAGATTGTGCAGTACTGATTCGAACAGATTCGTGAACGAATCGAAATATAATAAAATAATATAACGATCAAACAACAATAAGAATGCAATAAGGGAATCGTTTGTAGTCTTATGAAAGCAATCGTGATGGATACACACAATAGACTATAGGTCGAGTCTTTGTGTTTGCGGAAGCGTGCACGATTATAAAAAGCAATAAACGAAATAAAGCAAATTAAAGAGAAACAAAACACAAGCGATTTTTAAGTGGCTCGACCTACACTCTTTAGGTCTACGTCCACTATCTCTCTTATTAATGTTTCTTTAATAATCAACCCCGACTACAAAGAAACCCCCACAACCTACTCCGGTTGTGCGACTCGAGTACAAAACCCTTGTACCCAACACCCCACAACTAACTCTAGTTGTGTAGACTCGAGTGCTAAACTCTTAGCACCCCAAAGCTCTCTCTTTAGATATGAAATATTACAATCAAATGTGTCTCTTTTACAATGTCTTCATATAAGACTAATAGAGACGAAATTGAATTCCTTACAGCAAGAGAATCGAGCAATACAGAACAGAGTTGCAAATTAAACAGTCTCACGAACTGTTCGATATATAGACAGACACCTTTTCAGAAAATATTTGCAAAATGAATTTAAAAGTTTAAAACCTAAAAACCTAATTTTGCAAAAACGTTAAAGCACATGAAAAGGGTACTTATTTCTGAATAATAGTGTTGTATATATAGGAGAAGTCTTAGTATCTAAATCTCTTAAAATAAAGCAAGAAGATAATATATTGAGAAGATAATCCTAGAATATTTTAAGATAATAAAAAGATATTTTGCCTTATTCTCCAAGCAACAATAATTCCCAAAATCAAATCAAATTTGTTTGTCAATTATCTTATTCATAAAATAGGGAAGTTATTAATTTGCTGAAAGATTTCAAAATAACATTGTTTAGAAATATCTTTTCGAAATCATAATCAAAATTTGTTCAAAGAATTATTTCAGGCGCGTCCATAAACCAGATCAGAATTAAACAGTTCAGCGGACTGTTCAATTCTTGCTCAGTAATATATTTGCTCGTTCTCTTACTTTTACAACACGCATGACACTAAACAATGACACACTTCTCTTCAAGCTTCATGTCTTCATTAAATATCCTTTGAACCTATACATACTTGAGAACACATACATTAGTAGCACAAGGAAAACATTATACGAAATACTTGTCATCATCAAAAGAACATATCTCAACAGGGTTGTTCGGGTTTATGTCAGGTCAGACTTGTCAGCTCTAGTAATTATTGCGTGAGATGATCAGTTTTTATATTATAATTACATACGGAGTACGTATGTACTACTATTATCGGAGCCAATAATGACCATAACTTAAAAAACTTTTATACAATAACTTAAAAAGGATATCTTGAGCATTATGTTGCGACACATAACACTATTAGGATCTCATATAAGCCTTCACGTGGTAGTCTTGAAATTAACTATAGTACTTTTTTAATTAATTAAGCCGATTAACATGAACCCGAACTAACCCGACCTGAAATAACTATTGGCCCGGAAAGGACCTGACCCGAAATAACCTAATTCGCTTAACCCAAAAATGACCCAACCAACAAACCCAAAACAGACCTGAAGCCAGAAAGGACTCGGCCCAATCCGAACTAACCCGATAATGTGGTAACCCGAAATGACTCGGCCCGTATTAGCCTGACCTAAACCCGACCCAAGTGACTCATTTGTCAGCAAGTACTTCTTCCATTAAGGTCATTTGTTTACCTTTTTCTTTGGGATAATTCCCATGGTACCCCTGAGGTTTGGACTTTTTCACATGATACCCAGTTTTTTAAGAATCTGCCCATGTTACCCCTCAACTTTCATTTTAGTGCACGATCTACCCTTACTTTTACTTCTGTTATGACACCGTTAACCCCTTTTTCTATTTCCCTTACTTTCCCCCATTTCCCTCTCACTTCCCTCATAAAACTAATAAACAAAACACTCCCTCTCATTTCCCCATAACAACTAACGGCCCATATACTCTCCCTCCAAAATCAATCACATCAACCACCACAACCACAAATCATCTGCACATCATCTAATATTACCATCTCTATTGATCGATAATTAAGGGTTTTCATCAGTTTATCCAAGTTATTGTGTTCTGGATATTTCTCATCTAGGTAATTATTTAATTTTTTTGTTTTATGTTTATAATTAGGTTTGTGATTTAGTCTGATTTTAGGATAATTATGTTTATAATTAGTTGTGTCTTCTTACTTGCATGTATGTAGTTGTGTCTTTTTGCTTTATAATTTTAGTATTTGTTGTGTTTGATTGTGTCTTTTATCTAATAATTATTTAGGATATCTGTTGTTTTTGTGAATAGTTCTTCATGAGTAAAATGTAGAGTTTATGGTTTTCCAAAAAAAAAAATTAGGGTTTATGTGATTTATGTTGGGTTTGACTGGGTATACTTATGAAGAAATTATTAGGGTTTTTGTTGTTTTTTGGGTTTGATTTATGTAGGGTTTGAAATTGGTAGGATGGAAGCTGCGTTTTGGTTGCAGTGTCACTATAAGGAAAAAGTCTTTGATTATGCTATTTATGATGTGGATTTTGTACAACTCCTTGATGTTATCGCTGATCTTGAGGTCGTGTCTTTGAAACAACAAGTATTACTACCTACGGTGTATGATATGTATTATAGAGGGAGAAATGATAGTAAGAAGTATATCAGGAATGATGGTGATTTACTGAAAATGTTTTGGGATTATGAAAGTAGTGATACAATTATGGTGTGGATTGAGGAGACAAATAACCCAATTAAAGAGTTTGGGTTAGTGGCAGAATTAAAAAAACAAAGAGAGGAGGAAGAACAGAGGAAGAAGGAGAAGGAGGAGATGGTGAAAAATAGAGTGAATGAAGGTTGAAATGGATGATGAAATACTAGACGTTGAACCTTTGGCTATTGAAGTACCTGTTATGGATGTTGAAAGTAATGAGACTATTTTTGTTAGAGTTTATGAATCTCAAGAGTTATCACATGAGTCCAGCAAGTACTCAACAAGTCATGACATACCTCAAGCTCAAACAAACCTCATTCCAACTCCAACTCAAACAGGAATGAATCAAGAAATACCTGAATCTCAATCAAATCCTATACCAACTCAGTTTACAGAAAATTCAACCAGTCAAAAAATACCTGAAACACAAACAAACCCTAATCCTAATCAATTTAAAAAAAATTCAACAAGTGAACAAATACCTGAAACACAAACAAACCCTATTCCTACTCAATGTACTGAAAATTCAACCAGTGGAGAAATACCTAAAACACAAACAAACCCCAATCCAAGTCAATTTACACAAAATTGTCCAACTGCAAACAGATTTACCACACAAGAAGAGAGTACCCCTGAATGTACCCCCAACATGTCTCAACTATTTAAAAAAAAGTCTCAAACAAAGCAGAAAATTTCAAAATCAACTGCTAAAAGAAAAGGCCTTTATACTTCACATTCTAAGGGGACAACATCTCAACCTGATGTTGATCCTAATGAGACAAGGACAGGGAGGGGGTCAGAGAAGGGGTGCGCCCATAAGTGTGTCTTTGGATGAGGATGAAGGTCAAGAAAGTGACGAGGAGGATGAAGACTACACTGACACTGATGAAGAGAGTGAAGATAGCAGTGGGGGTAGTGGAGGTAGTGAGGATGAGGACTCATCTAAGTCTATGGAGCATGATCCTAATAAAATGCATCCATTTGTTAAAGTAAGAGTTGAAGAAGCAGAGGAAGAAGGGGGTCATTATTTGGAGAAGTCTTTTAAGAATGGTATTATGTATCTACCTCAAAGGTGGGGTGAGATTTCATTGAGTCCTTGGTTACTTTTTCCTTCCAAGGCAGCATTTATGTCAGTGTTGTCTGACTACTGCATTCAAGAAGGGTTTAATGTTATAGTCATCAAATCTGATAAGTTGAGGTACACAGCTGAATGTAGTGGAGAGCATTGTACTTGGAAGATTCATGTTTCTACAATCCCTGATAAGTTGACTTGGGCTATAAAGACAATTAATGGCTATCATAAGCATTGTCATTTCCTGAAAAGAAATCTAATGGCAACAACAGATTGGATGGCTTCTAAATTAGAGCTTGAGTTGACTGCAAATCCTCACATGCCAGTGAAGAGCATGGCTGATTTGTTAATGGGTAAGTTTGGGATAAGTGTGGCTGTTAGGACAATGTACAAGGTGAGAAGTCTAGTTGTTGATAAAATGTTTGGGGGACATGAGGACAGTTATTCTTTTCTAGCAGCTTATGCTGAGATGATTAAGGCAACTAACCCTGGTTCTTGGGCCCTTATAACATGGCATTCTCCTAATTCTGACAATTTGACCTACTTTAAGGGGATGTTTGTGAGTTTTACAGCTTGAACAAAGGGATTTTTGAGGAGTTGTAGACCAATAATAGGAGTAGATGGGTGTCATCTAAAGGGTAGGTTTAGGGGAATGTTATTGTCTGCCTTGTCATTAGATGGCAACAATAACTTGTATTGCATAGCTTATGTCATTGTTGGTAAGGAATCTACTGAAACATGGAGTTATTTTTTCAAAATTTTGAGAATTGCATTTGAAAAAGAGGGATGTACTTAGTGGGATTGGAGTTTCATTAGTGACAGAATGAAAGGGGTTGAGAAGGCTTTACAAAATGAGTTCCCAACTGCAACAAGAAGAATTTGTACTCAACATTTGTACACAAATTTTAAGGAGAAATTTGGGGGGGGGGCATGACCTATTTTGGATGGCTGCCAATGCAACATCAACATTTGTCTTCAATAAAGCAAGGGTTGGTATAGGCAGACTTTGTAAAGGAGCTGTTGAGTACTTGTCTAAGGTTCCACAGCAGTGGTCCAAACATCAGTTTGATGCATTGGTAGCTTGTGATCATAATACCTCCAACTTTGTGGAGTCCTTCAATGCACTAATGAATGAACTGAGGGAGAAACCAGTTCTGTCCCTAATGGAAGGCATCGGATGATATCATATGGACAAGATAGGTGAAAGAATTGATAAGGCTCAAAATATGCAACCCTATGATCCAACCCCTTATGCAAAATCTTTGATTGATTCGAACTGCTCAGATTCAAGGTATTGTAGGGTTATAAAAGCAGGAGGTGGGGAGTATGAGGTGGTGGAAGGTACAATTACTGCATTTCCAGTGAACTTGTCTACTGGAACATGTTTGTGTGGGGAATGGCAGGTGACTGGAATACCATGTAGGCATGCATGTAGGGCCATTTATCACAACAAAGAAGAACCAATGCAATATTTGAATGCCTATTTCTCTGGTTTGTGCTATAAGTTAACTTATAGCACAATCATGCACCCTATGCCTGATAAGGAGCAGTGGCCACAATTTCAGTTCCCTAAGGTCCTGCCACCAGTTCAAGAGAGATCAGCAGGAAGGCCGGCAAGACAAAGGAAAAGGAAGCATGATGAACCTAAGAGAAAGAAGGGCAGAAGGCCCACCACAATCAAATGTTCTATTTGCAAGTCATTAGGCCACAATGCAAGGTCATGCCAAGGTGGCCCAACAGCAAAGAATAGAAAAGAATCAACTGCTTCAACCTCAACAAATCAACCACCCATTTGAATGTGAAGTAAATGTGGTAACATTTTATTTATTGTCAAACTAATTATGAAAGCTTAGGGTACAACTTTTTGTAGGAGTTGTAATTGACATTATTTTATGAACTATGTTTGTAATGTCAACTCCAACTTCTAAGTAGAATATTTTGGGTTGTTAGATGGTGAAATGGTAATCAGTTTTAGGCAAAATTGTTATGTTAGTTTAATCATCCAGTTGATAAATTTTTTGGGCAGATAGTACAGTTTTTTGTGACTTACAATTTGTAATGTCAAGGTGTCAAGGCCAACTTTGATGACAATGTTAATTATAGTGCTTATAATTAGTATATTGCTAATCTTGGATGACAATGTTAATTTATTTGCTTACTTCATTATAATATAGACTAGAAAAATATACATTAATATGAATGTTTTCAAACTAAATTGAAACATTTTAGACAAATCTAGAACATCTCTTTTTAAGTCACAAATTATAGTTGTTTTTTCCTTCAACTTCTTCTTCAACTCTTGAATGACAATATGTAGTTGTTGAGTTTCATCTTCATCAAAATCAGCAATGTCTTCATTTTTCTGTTTACACCGTTGAAAATATTCACATTCGTCACATCTGTAGTATAATCTTGAAGGGTTTGCTGCCATAGGTCCAGATGACCTTATGTTGAATCTTCTTTTGCATTTAGGGCAATTTTTGTTATCTAATTGCACTCCTTTTGAATTTGATCTAGAATTAGATGATTCCATGCCAAGTATTTTAGAATGAATGTGTGTTTTGAGTATGAATGTGTGTTTTTAAGCTGAATGGTTTGTGCTCTCAATTGAATAGAAGCAAAGTATCTTATATAGGGAGCCAAATAGCAGAATTTCAGTCCCAACGGCTAGTTTTATGGCCGTTACAGGTATTTTTGGTGGCAGGGGTAAATTTTGCACAACTTTCAAACCTTAAGGGTATTTGGTGCAAAATAGTTTTTGGTTTATTTAATGAAAAAGTAGTTAATTATAACTACTTTTCCCCAAAATTTGAAATTCAACAAACTCACTCTGCCGTTAACAAATTTGATAGAGTTAAGGGTTAAGGGTAGATCGTGCACTAAAATGAAAGTTGAGGGGTACCATGGGCAGATTCTTAAAAAACTGGGTACCACGTGAAAAAGTCCAAACCTCAGGGGTAACATGAGAATAATCCCTTTCTCTTTTGCCATAAAGATCGAGGAGCGAGAAGGGCACCGCTTGTGGTGGTCGTTATTAATGGATGACAACTGACAATTGAACAATAATATAATTTGTTGATCTGATTATCTAAAATAGAATAGATAAACAAACGATAAAGGCGAAAGGAGTAATTGTTTGTAACTTGGTTTTATAAAATGAAGCTATTTTTGAAAATTTTGAGTTTAAGAGTGTACATAAAATAGACAGAAATTGTTGATTAAGATGTAAAGAGATACTCCATTTTGTGATGGGTGGAAGATAATGCATGGTTAGGAAAACAAAAGAGTAAAAGAAGAGCAGGAATACTCGGCCAATCTTCGATTAGGGTAAAACCATTACCCTGGTAAAAAATCATACCGCAAAATCGTAAATTCATACTTTCTCCGTTCCATTGAGTTCTTTACGTATTCCATTTTGAGCCGTTTCATTTGATTGTTTACGTTTCCTTTAATGAGTATCCTTTAAACAACTAAGTGACTATACAACCCCACTTTTGCAAAAGTTGTGGGATAACATAAGGGTATATTGGTAACCGTGCATATGAATACCCCACTTTTTTGTCCTTTCTTATTTTTTGTGCAAAAAGCAAACGTAAAGAACTCAATGGAACGGAGGAAGTAGATCTTAGATTAATCGCGGAGTAGGGCATAACAAACATACCATACAAGACGGAGCACTATGATTTGTGAATACCAGGACTGGCATCAAATATTACAGACTATCCATATGATACAAGCTGAATCTAAATAGTAGGGCATAACAAGCTTAAGAGTCGAGTTATCGACATATCATACAAGACGGAGCAACCTGATTGGCCTGATTCACGAATACCAGGACTGGCATCAAAATAGTAGACTACCCATATCATACAAGACGAACCGATAAATAGTAGCATTAAATAGTACACCAGTGGATCAACACCAGATAACTCGGCTTTTCATCACACAGAATTCGTCCATTAAATAATGTATCGGCCTAGGGGGCACTATCAGACATATCATCAGAGCTAGTATCAAATAATGGACGAATTCTGTGTGATGAAAAGCCGAGTTATCTGGTGTTGATCCACTGGAGTACTATCTAATGCTACTAATTATAGGTTCATCTTGTATGATATCGAGAGTCCACTATTTTAATGCCAGTCCTGGTATTCATGAATCAGGCCAATCACAGGTGCTCCGTCTTGTATGATACTCGTATGTCGATAAGTCGACTCTTAAGCTTGGTATGGCCTACTATTTAGATTCATCTTGTATGATATGGATAGTCTGCACCGACTATTTTGATGCCCGTCCTGGTATTCACGAATCATGGTGCTCCGTCTTGGGTATGATAAGTCGATAAGTGTACTCCCGCGGTTAATTTAAGATCTATGCCTTTTCGATTTTACGGTATGGTTTTTTACCAGGGAAGGTTAATGGTTTTACCCTGATCGAAGATTGGCCGAGTATTCCTCCTTTTCCTAACCATGCATTATCTTCTACCCTTTACTCAATTTTTCGAAAGAAGTTTCAAAGATTTACTCCTTATCGTATGTTTATCTATTCTATTTTGGGTGCATCATTCATCTATCTACTTTTTATGGTAAGGCGTCCCCTTCATTTTATAGGTATTTAGATCATCAAATTATATTATCGTTCACTTGTCAGTTGTCATCCATTAACAACCACTACATACGGAGCCCGTCTTGCTCGGTTTTTATGCCAAAAACAAATAACATATGACCTTAACGAAATAAGTACTTGTCTCACTGTCTGTTATGACATGTTTATCTACATTCTTTACCTCATCGAATTCACAAATTATAACATCCATGTCTCACTGTCTGTTATGACATGTTTATCTACATTCTATATGTAAACAAATGACTGACATACCCTAAATGAAACTGGTAAATGATTAACCGGGATGGAGGCGGTAATATTTATCGTGGAATCGACTTTAAGAAGACTTGCTAACTACATTGAATTGAAATGAATCTAATTCAATGCAAAGATGTTGCAGCAGAAAGAATTAAGTTATAGACTGAGCCAATTTAATGCTAAAGACTGGCATCGACGCCGAACCCGTGTTAACTTGGTAAACAAGACCGACAATGAACGATAAATCGCAGGTTCAAATTCCTCTTGTGTTCATATCGTACAACCATTCTTATACTGATACCCACAAAACCGTCCAATTTATCGAACAACCATCCTTCTATCTATGAGTTCTTCCCAAACAAAGTCTCAGGTTCATAACCGCATTGGCTAAACTAGTTGATTAAGTCGAAAAGATGAGATTTCGTTGACCCGGGTTCAAACTCATTCACATATGAAAAATGCCGCTATGGTACCTCCTTCCGTAACAATAGCATTTCATAATCAAAATCTACGAAATTGTACATCAAATAAAATAATTTCTCCATTCTTTTTATAATCCTATGTACAAGTAGATGTAGGAATTTTGTTTCCGCAATCTCAATTTCTAAGGGAATGTATCTTTTCGAATCCCTGTCTTACATGATTTGCAACAAAACTTCTGATAAAAACTATAGAGATAGACACAAAGAAGCCGACCAATTTACCTCCGCCTCAAATGTACATGATTAGTCGCCATCACAGCGGTCCCCTACCGCCGTGGCTGAAACACAACATTAGGCCCTTGAATTTAAATACCCCATACGGGTCACCGCCATTAAATCATTGGCCACCCATATTTTACCAGCAAACAAAATGGAAGCTATATTCTGTGGTCCTCCTATAGTCCTAAACATTTACACTGCTATCTGTAGGACTATTGAATCTCTTCCTAAACCCCACAAAACATATTCCTTAAAATGCATTAATGCTGATATTTTTTGATTTTTTTTACCCGGAATTTGGTATGACGGAGTATAAGAAAACGGCTCATTAAATTGGATGTGGTTCTCAATTATCTTCAAGGGACGTTCGGGAACAACCTCATTGAACCCTCTTACCCCGCTTGAGGCGAAAGCACCTTGAGGCACTGAGTGGTGGTGATGTGATTCTCAATTCTGCTTTTTCATTGCTTTTTGTCCTCCACAAAAATTCTTCCCATGAATTCTCGGAATCTCCTTGAATATGACTTGGGGTCGACTGCGCTGATAGACGTTGGATCAACTTGTAGAGACTTGTAGGCATGCTCTAGCCTTTTGCTCATATCGTAATCTTGTAGAATGTCAATGATTCCACAGAATAGTACTACTTCGTAGATCTCACTGTTACCTGAGGGTATCAAATCATCGTAGCCACCAGCAATGTACTGATCAAAATCGCTTCTCCTGGCTAACCGCTCGGCCCTAGCGGGCATGTTCGTCCCTAATCTAATCGATGATTCCCTGAAAGAAAAGAGTAAGATAACCAAAGATCAAATTAAATACATATTCACCCGAGACTTGTAGGAGACCGTCTCATATATGAGACCAACCAATTCCTTATGATGATGGATATGTCTCACATGTAAGAGCGTCTTTTAATTTGTTTGTGATAAACTAAAATATACGAGTAGCAAACAATGACGAACGCATATTACATATGATCGAGTAAGTCTCCCTTAGACGTCTTTAACTTAAGAAACGGAAATGTCAACATTATATAATAAAATTGTCACTTTTAAACAAAAAAAAAACTGATGGTAACATTTTATCGAGAAATTCTTACATTTTATTTTGTAAAGTGGTCACATTTTACCCGTCTTAATCTTAGAACAAAAAAGATCCGCCTAAAATGAGAATTAACGCATACGACTTTACTTGATTTTACTAGTGTTAAATAAAGCTACCTCCCCCAAGAAAACCCAAAAATAAGAACTGCCTCCAAAGACGAACACAACCCTGTAAGTCAGAGATTATCCATGGCATCCCATACTCAACTTCAGAAGTCAGGATTAGGATAAAAGGATTATTCAATCCTTATCTATATGAATAATAGGACCATACTAATTTGAATTGATAAGGCCACATACATGGATTAAGTGATTAGATATAATCCGAAATCCCGAGTGATTATGTCTATGTTCTAGGACACAAACTATGAGACGGTCTTACGTGTGAGATTAGTGTCAAAGGGTACAAATTAGTCTCACACGCTAAGTTACTCCGACTCTTCTGATTCCTCTACGTACCCGTGTTCGACACGGGACACTCGGGTATAACAAATCGACACTTCCTTTTAAGTAAAAATATGCTTACTTTCAATTAAAAAAAAGGCCAAGTCCGACACTTGCGCACGCGCACGTGTTGGATACTTATAAACGAATCTGAGCATCATAGCTCACATGTATGGTTGTCTTATAAAGATTAACATTAACCTGAAAGTTAGATAAGGGGACACTGTGCGGAAAACATACCTCCCATCAAAAGCGTAATCCAAATCTTGTAATTTTGACTCGAGGAGCTCATTCCGAAATGAAGCCTTTTCGCCTACAGAAATACACAAGCAAAGTCGTTAAAACAATAAAAGGGCTGGAGAACAAGCTAAGCCAAGCATAAATAATCAATCTAATGGAAAACATCAGAGTTATGGGATTGATACCATGCATAGCAAATGACGAAAGCCCCATCTTATCCCCATTGGTGCTATTTCGGAAATGAACGCCTATCAAAAGACTATAATCCATTATCCTCTCTGCTTCGAGGAACTCACAATCCCGTTCAACTTGCCTAAACCAACCAATGTTCAACCACATTACGATCAATACAGGAAAAAGATAAAAAGTAATGCTCCATCCATTTGACTGACCAAACAAAATAAAATGGAGGGAATTTCATCAATCACTCACTTGATCAATTCCTGGTGACAGTTTTTCTGGAGCCGGAAAACAAAATCGAGATCAAGATCCTTAAGGGTAGTAGTTTCATCAATCTCACAGTCCGCCTTCTCAATCGTACGACCATGTCGTGATCCTTTCAAGTCAAACCTCCTATGAATACGATACTCTGAGCAAAACAAGTTCCCCATGACAATGAATCGTGTCTGGTACAAATAACCATAATGCATAAATCCATCAATCCAATGTCCATAACATCAATTAAAATTTAAAAAAGCCCTTGAAAAGTAGCACTGGCACAATATATCAGGTTCAATGAGATGATACCTTCGATCCACCAGCGGGTTTTACACAATGCACGCCATAAAACTTCGTGACGAGGGAGTTTTCGTACTTGTAAACATGTTGGTAGTAACTTGGAAGCATCCTTAGAAGAACCTGAGGATGTAACAATCCACTTAGCATAGTGGTCATAGAATCACCACTTGACAGTTGACACATTAAACTACAGAACAAACCAATTGCAAACTACTGACTACAAGACCAACTAGATAACTTAGCATAGTGATCATGAATCCACTATGACACTCAAAAAGTACCACTCTTTATACATGAAAATATAGTGGCGGATTTAGGGGGGCAGGTTAGCAGGGGCGCTCGCCAAGGAAAAACTCAAAGTTTTAGTCAAATTCTGACTTTTTTTTCCAAGTTTACGTTATGCCAATTTTACTTGTTTGCCCTCTAACCATAACTTTTGGCTCCGTCACTGCAAAATATATAATTCCAAAAAGAAGGCCTCCATTAATTAACAAGTCAAAGAAAAGATGACTAACCTTGACTTCAGATTTCTTCACAGTTTTGATCATAAATTTATCATCTTGAGTAAGGTAGAACAAACTTCCACTCTTCCCTGGCGAAGATAGCTCTCTAAGTGCATCATTCCCACAAATTGCCAACATATATTCTGCAGGATCTACTCGAAATAAATCCCTCAAATTCCTAAAAAATTACACCAACTCTCATTAAACAACCCTACATATATATAACCGTCCCACTTCCGTATTCATCTTGTGTCCCATTACCTTTCATCTTCTATCATGTCAACCAATTAATAAAAGAAGTAACGGGACACAAGATAAAGACACGAAAATGGGACAGACGATCCTTAATCCAGTAATGAGCTCACCTAAATACCCAAGGACAATAATCTTTCCACCGAAACTCAGTCGATTTATGGTTTGGTGTAAACTTTGATCCCTGAGGTGGAAATCTGGTCCAGAATTTTTGCATTGGATCAAAATCACTGGATTTTAGTTCCCTTGATGTTGAACTATACTTCCCTAGTGAATATCTACACATTACATCAATATCATACCAAAATCAAAAAATAACAAAATTAGTTAATAAATACATTCATCAACAAGGAAAAATTCTTGGGCCATACTTCTTACACCTAAATTGAGTCTACCAAACGGAATATTATAAACCGAGTCACCCAGAGGTCCCCCAGAATTTTTCCAACAATAATGCGTAACACTATCTCATTACTAATTCACTGTTTCATCCTAAAAGTCTAAAATGTAAAATAATCTTATCATGAGACCGTCTTATGCCAAAATTACATACTACCGTCATCCCAACTTTATTGTCCCTAATTCCGACCCATTGCGACAAATTACGCGTCACAATCAAAACAAAACAAAACAAAAACAGTAAAAAAAATATAAAAATGAGACAGCATTATACTACAAATATACTCTATAGTCTATACAACTTATTCGATTTTACGAGTGTCTCGATCATTTATTTACGTTCCCTTATAAACTCATAACCTTTGTACATTCATTTGTACCCGTCACAATCAAAATAAAACAAAAACAGTAAAAATAAAACTTGTTACATTTGTACCAGTGTCTCGATCAATTATTTACGTTCCGGTTACATTTTTACCCGTCAATCAAAATAAAATAAATAAAAATTTACCCCGTGTAATTATTTACGTTACCTTATTATAAAATCACGTGCAGGTAACTTTTATACATTTATTTATTAGACTTTCGTGAAAAAAAACGTAAACAATTCACTGAGACAGAGAGAGTATATCGTACCTGATACCGAGTTGAAGACTAACAATCAAATCGTAATTCTTATCCCCTTTACAAACAGTCTTACCAATCCCCTTCCCCTTCTTAAAACCCGAACCCGAACCCGAAACCGAAACTTCCTGATCACCCAACCCATTGTCAAACCTTCCAGCATTGACTCGACCCAAAACCCCATTCCCCAAAACGGTGTCGTACATACACCTATCAAACCATAAGTACTTTTCCTTGTCGTTTGGTAGATGTTGAACTAGTGAAACGGTGTCGTATTGGGTTGTGGTTGTTGGCGTTGGTGTTACTCTAGACCGGTTTTTAGAGGAAGAAGTTGTTGACGTTTCTTTTTCCGACGTTTCTGCCATTTTTTATCAGCGCTGTTAAAAATGCGTCGGAAAATGAAATGAAATGTTTTTGGACGAAAAAAAATGAAATTATTTTGAGAATAAATTATATTAGGAGAGAATGTGGTGTTTGATTTTTTTGGGGATTTGTTTTATTTGGTGAAGAGAACTAAAAAGGCATAAATTAATAAATGTAGTATAATAAAATGAGACTATATGATTTTGATAGCTGTATGATATTTTTTAAATGACCAAAATGCCCTTTTTACATTTTTTGTAAGAGTTTAATATTGGATTTGGGGACTCTTGTTGACATGATAGTCGTGTACACCATGTAATAATAAG
>JAIUZE010022511.1:0-35251 GCA_022085475.1 Heliosperma pusillum | reverse complement strand
GTTCATCAACTTCATAAATAGTGAAATTTATATGTTATATTTTTGTTTTGTAGGTAACAAAAAACATGGATAAGTCGAACTCGATAGACAATAATCTTTCTACTACCTCGTCAATACAACAACTTGATGAGGTATTTAATCAACTCTCTTTATATTTTAAGTTCTACTATCGCCTCATCATTGAAAGAGCAACTTAATTTAGTTAGCCACATGTAGGTTGTGAAAGGTAGCACACCGCATCATTTCCCCAAGCTGAAAGAGGTCAGGAGTCTATCCCGTACTAAATATCTTGGGAACGTTTACATGGAAAAAGTACGAACGGTGGCGATGCTGGACCTTTATAAGGAGGCTGGGAGACGCATAGCAAGCGAGCAATTAATAATTATTCCGCTCGAGCATGATATTGTAGGGGTAGAACGCCAAGCAATGCTGGATTGGGAATTGCTAGCCGTTTGGGCTGGCCTTGACGAGATTGATGTTCAACACCTATATGTTTGGATGAAGTAAGTTTCTTAATAAATTAAATCGTATTCTAATATTCTGACTAAGATATAGTGTTTTTAATATCGGAATTAAAACCGTCATGTAGGTCCTTGAACTCGGTTGTGATCCCCGAGACCAATAATCCACTGTACTTGCTCAATACGGATTCCTGTGCCCAAATGTTTTATCTATGCATATCGGGATGTTTTCGTATGAAGAACGTATAGATTATATTGCTGCGGAATTGGCGAAAAACAATAAACTCTTTTTTGCCCCTTATAATGAAGTCGGGTAATATATAATTAATATTACGATTCCAAATACAATTGCATTTTTATTTGTTTGGTTATGATGCATGTTGTGCTTGTTAATAATGATGTGTCTCTCGATCTAGGAGACATTGGGTGCTAGCAGCGATCAATCCGACCAAGAAGAAAGTATTTTGGTTGGACTCTTTGCATAGACAACTATCCGAGACCTTTAAGAAGTTGATTATTAAGTAAGTTTATAATACTGATGATTGGGCACATAATATTAAGTTTCATTTATTATTATTAAGTAAGTTTATGTGACTTTCGGCCTCTTTCCTTTTTTAAAGGGCCTTTGAGAAGAAAAGAGCAACCAACGATCAACCGACAGAATATTCTGATGATGGCCCTACTTTTATTACGATAACAGGGGTACGTACGCGCAAATACAATATATACCTTAATAATTAAGTGCATTAAACTAATTACGCATATACATCTGTCTTTTTTAATTACGCATTAAACTAATTGGTAATTGCCTTCTCGTCTATTCGTTTATTATGTAATAATAGGTCCCTAAACAGCCGGATAGCATACAATGTGGATACTACGTTTGTCGTTTCATGTTGGAGATTATTAGGCGAAGATATATCAACATTCCAGAAAGAGTTAGTAGTTTAATGTAGCTATTATTTACTTTTTTTCATTAGAGCTGATATCTTTTCTGCTATATATATATAATCGATGTTGCTAATTATGTATGCCTATACTGTTGTTACCCTACTGATCGATGTCTTTTATTTTTTTTATCCGCAGTATTTACTCAACACGCCACATGTCCCTGAGTACACTAAGCACAATATAGACGAGGTAAGGGACTTGTGGGGCAAATACCTCCTTGAACATTATGGTAAGAAAGAATAAATGAAACTTAGATTATTTTGGAAGCAGATAGGGAACTTTAATTTGTAGAAGTCATTAGAGCAAGTTGTAAGTATGAATTGCTCTGAAAGAGATCATTTTGGTTGTATATATCATTTTGCTGCTGCTGTACATGAATTGATCTGTACATGAATTGCTCTGATTTATATATAGATATATCATTTTGCTGCTTCTGAAATTGGTTTATGCGTGCTGCTGCTACTGCTGCTGACTTATGCAGGATTTTCACTGGCAGGGGAACAAATTACAATTTTTTCAAAAACAATAATAAAAATAATAACAACGGTTTTTCAAAATTCATTAAAAGCGTTGTAATATATTTACCACCAAAACTTATCATACCTTTAACAACGGTGTATTCTAAAATACCTGTTGTTATTAAAACTTTCCACAACGGCTTCTTTATTATATTCCGTTGTAATTAACAATATTCACAACGGGTTTGAAATATTAAAGCGTTGTTATAATCTTTCCGCAACAAAAACTAATCGGCCTTTAACAACGGGTTTAGTAAACAGACCGTTGTTACATATTTCCCACCAAAACTATTCACACGTTTTAACAACGGTGTACTCTGATATACCTGTTGTTATTAAAGCTTTCCACAACAGCTTGTTTAATATACTCCGTTGTAATTAACTATATTCACAACGGGTTTAAAAAACAATAGCGTTGTTATAATATTTCCCACCAAAACTAATCATATCTTTAACAACGGTTTTATTTAAGAGAACCGTTGTCGTATCTTTCCCACCATAATTATTCACACATTTTAACAACAGTTATCTAGTAATAACAACGACTTTGTACCGTTGTTAAAACTATTCACAACGGTAATTTCATTAAATCGGAACCGTTGTTAAAACCTTTAACAACAGAGGCTTTAACAACGTCCGCTTTTTAATATTACAACGGTTTTTAACCGTTGTCATAGCCTGTTTTTGTAGTAGTGTATGGATATGTCTACTTAATGAGGCATAAGAGTGAAGCTTTTGAAAAGTTCAAAGAGTTTCAACATGAAGTAGAAAACCAATTGATTAAGAAGATTAAAACCTTACGATCCGATCGTGGTGATGAATATCTAAATAATGAATTTGATTCACATCTAATAGATTGTGGCATAGTATCACAATGGACTCCTTCTGGAACACCCCAAATAAATGGTGTATCCGAATGGAGAAACAGAACTTTATTAGATATGGTTCGGTCAATGATGAGTCTTACAGAGCTTCCTGATTCATTTTGGGGATTTGCTATCTTAACCGCAATTTTTTGACTAAATCGTAGCCCAACTAAAGCGGCAGATAAGACTCCATATGAGATATGGAAAGGAAAGGCTCCTTATTAGTCATTTATGAGAATTTGGGGTTGCGAGGCGTATATTCATGACAAGTCCAACGACAAACTCGCACCCAGATCCAACAAATGTCTCTTTGTAGGGTATCCTAAGGAAACACGTGGTTATTACTTCTACAACCGTCACGAGGACAAAGTGTTTGTGTCTCGTGATGCTGTCTTTTTAGAAAACAATATTATTTCTAATAGACAGAGTGGGAGAAATTTTGAACTTGATGAAGTTCAAAAGCCACAAACCGAGAATGAAGTAGAGGAAAACGTTCCCTCCTCGTCTAAAACGGTTGTTGTCCCTAGAAGGTCGAGTAGAATTGTTCATCAACCTGACCGTTACCTCGGATGTATCGAGGAAGATGGAGTTTTGTTACTTTTTGAAAGTGATGAACCAACCACCTACAAGTCGGCCGTTTCTAGTCCCGACTCCACGCATTGGCTCGAGGCCATGCGATCCGAAATGGATTCTATGCCCGAAAATCAAGTATGGGACTTGGTAGATTTACGTGAGAAGGTACGACCTCTTCAGTGCAAGTGGATCTACAAGATCAAAATAGGCATAGATGGACATAATAATGTCTACAAAGCTAGATTGGTGGCGAAAGGCTTCACTCAAGTACATGGTTTACACTATGATGAAACCTTCGCCCCAGTTGCTATGCTTCGATCCATTAGGATTCTGTTAGCGTTTGCCACTTTTCATATCTATGAAATTTAACAAATGGATGTCAAAACCGCCTTCTTGAATGGGATTCTAGAAGAGGAAGTGTATATGACACAACCTGAAGGTTTTGTGGATAAATCCAACCCTAAGAAGGTGTGCAAACTTAAGAGATCCATTTATGGTCTTAAGCAAGCATCCAAGAGTTGGAATCATCGCTTTGATCATGTTATTAAACAAAACAGTTTCACTCGAAGTGTCGAGGAGCCATGTTTATACATGAAGTTTAGTGGGAGTAAAGTAACTTTCCTTATTTTGTATGTGGATGACATACTTCTCATTGGGAATGATGTACCAATGCTTACTTCTACAAAGGAGTGGCTAGGGAAACATTTCCAGATGAAGGATTTGGGAGAAGCACAAAGCATTTTGGGTATCCGGATCTATAGAGATAGGTCTAAAAGGATACTAGCATTAAGTCAAGAAGATTATATAGATAAGATTCTTGATCGGTTCAAAATGAAAGACTCTAAGAGAGGCTTTCTTCCCATAGGTCAGGGTATCACTCTGAGTAAATCGCAGAGTCCTACCGTCACCGAAGAGATTGAACGCATAAAATTGATTCCTTACACTTCTGCAGTTGGATCAATCATGTATGCTATGATGTGCACTCGTCCCGACGTTGCATATGCTTTGAGCATGACGAGTCGTTATCAAGCCAATCCAGGTGAAAGTCACTAGATAGCCCTCAAGAACGTACTTAAGTACTTAGGAAGAACTAAAGATTCGTTCTTGGTGTTTGGAGGAGAAACTGAGTTGCGTGTAAAGGGTTACACGGACGCTAGTTTCCAAACTGATAGGGATGATTTGAAATCCCAATCCGGCTATGTCTTTATGTTGAATGGAGGAGTTGTTTGCTGGAAAAGCTTCAAGCAAAGCGTTACTGCGGATTCTACAATAGAAGCTGAGTACCTTGCAGCATCTGAGGCTGCTAAGGAAGCTGTGTGGATTCGGCAATTCATGGAAGCACTAGGTGTAGTCCCCACCGCCGCAGCTCTAATCACGATGTATTGTGATAACAGTGGGGCTATCTTTCAGGCAAAGGAACCCAAGTCTAGTAACAAGTCTAGACATGTACTTAGAAAATACCATGTAATTAGAGATTATGTGGAGAGGAAGGAAATTGATGTATGTAAGGTTGGGACAGACGATAACATTGATGATCCTCTAACCAAGCCTCTTTCAAAGGCTAAGCATGATTGGCATGTCGTCGCAATGGGATTAAGGCGGGTACTTGAATTCCTCTAGATTATATGATATGTAATAGTTGAATATTGTATCAACGTTTACATATATGATAATTGCATTCATTGTTCGAGTTTTATATGAACGCTTTATTTTAGTTTGACTAAATTTCAATGCTTTGTTTTATCTGAATTGGTTTTATGAAAAGTTGAACACAATTCAAGTGAACAAGATAAACTTAGTACTATTGTCCCTAGTCACTCATATGAGGTGACGTCTCGTAAGTGACTAGATTATAAGTCGATCGATGGCCAGTTCAGCGCCATGGGGTCATGGAGATGACTGGTCGTTTACATAGGCAGACTGGAGTGTAAACTACTAAGGTTTACAAGTTTTGATGGATGCTAGACTAGGTTCACTTAAACTGAAAACAACTCAAATAGAAATGGAGGCTGTTCTAGAGAGAGTGACTTATATCAACTGAAATTCAAAGGATATGACTTAGAGAAGCTCCCCTACAGCATAGCACAAGAGAAGAGACTCAAAGACTAGTTTAGAGACAGGTTTCAAGTGTTACAGCAAAGCACAAACACTCCAAACTTAGCCTCAACAGCAAGAAAGCTAATCACAGCAAAGCACAGATTTAACTTGACTCACAAATCAAGACACTGATCAGACACCTTGAAGATGTATCAGGCTTGACTCAAACTACAGCTCTTAGCACAAGTTTGAAAGATTTGAGGGATTTCTCAATGTTAATTCATTCATCAAAGTCTACCTAAAATAACATACAAGACCTCCTTATATAGGGAGGTTGATATCTTGTGAGCCATTCGATGTAAAGACCATCCAAGGGCCAGCTTAGGATCTAAACTACTACAACATATACTAATTAAGAGCCTCACAATAGGACAAGCTCAACAACTATAAAGTACAGACACAAAACACAAAAACAGACTGAACAAAAGAAAGCAAATAAAGCAGAGTTGGAGTTTTCCTGAAATGGAAATCTGTTGTTCTTGTTGCCTTGCTGCTTTGCCTGGATGTGTTGCTGCTCCTTGGGACTCTCTACTCTTATTAGAACTTAGATAAGACCTGCCTTGGACGAGGACAAGTTGACTTAAGCAAAAGGAAACCACAATCTGACTTGTACCTTCTCTGTTTTAATTGTTTACTGGACTCTAACTTGGGGTGTCTGTTTCATGCGTTTTTGCTAGACTTCAAAAGGGTTTGTCCTAGACAAACTTGTAGCTTAGTGGGTTGGCTTGATGGTAGGCCATGGTGGGGGTGGTTGGGATGCCCTGGTGTACCTCCTAGATGCAGGGTTTGTTAATTGGTCTGCATGGGCCTGAATGGCTTTGTCTTTGTCTTGTGTGGGTAATGTGGGTTGTGTTGGGGCCTGGCATGGGTTGTTGAGCCCTGGACTGTCTTCCTCACTGATGTGGCTTGGCTTGGCTTTATCTTTGCTTGTCATAGCTTGTTGTTTGGACCTTGTAACTCGAGCTTCCATCAGAAGGGTCCATGGGGTCAGGCTTGTCTTGTTTGTGGCTTGATCATCAAGACCCCTTGGGTGAGCTCATGCTGCACAGACTGTATGATACTCTATCGGACAGTGACATTTATAGGATCCCTTATCAAAATTATTGAAGCCTGGTCGTGGCAGGGATTTCTATATTATTCCTATGAGTCGATTCTTTAGACTGGCGACTATTTACCTGAGTTGGTGTAGTTTTCGATTGACCTTGGTTTTTGTCCTAGGTCGTGCCGTGATAGGAGGCCGATGGGCATCTTCTGGGTCATGGTGATCTGCATTATACAGTGTAAGTTGGGTCAACAGGAATTGTCCACCCACGTTGGGTATTAACATCTTCGGGCCACTCGAAGAGTAATGACTGGAAATGCGTGGGCACGCTCGGAAGAAATCTCTGATAGATTTTCCGGTCAGACAGTTACTCTCCAAGATCAAGAAACCACTCTATTTATAATTTTTCATCGCAAGTGCGACCTGAAAGACACCTTGCGATGAGTGGGAGGATGTGACACAAAGTGACAAGAGAATCGGTAGCACACAACTTGTCGAGACAAGTGGGAGATATTGTTGGAGAAGGAGTTCTCCGCAATAGTGTGGCTACATGCACAACTTGTATCGGACAAGTGAGAGATTGTTGGAGTAAGTGTCCTCCACAATAGTGCATTTATATAATAAATCTCATTTTGGAATATTCGTGGGATAACTAGTATATTGATACTCCACGTCAGTTGATTAACGTAAATCAATAACGATCAGCTGACTATAGTTAGATGTTACTATCGTATTACGGCGGTGATCAACTGACCCCTTTCGGTCACACCTAAAGGATGAGACCCAAATAGAAAAACTAATTATTTGTATGCGATACAGTTTAATTAGCCCTTTACATATATATTTGATATATCTTTGATTACGAGAGTTATTTATTAGAAATTGAGTTGAGAACTCATACAGTTTAAGTTTATTAGTCAATTATACGATAACTGACTGAATAAATTTTACGTCTTTAATATAATTAAATAAGATTTAATTTAGTAATTAATCGTTAATTCACTAGATTAGTTGAGGTTGTGCATATATTTTGAGATAGAGGTAATTAGTTAATTATCTTTGCAAAGAGTTGTAAATTAAATTAACTGGACTTTGTGGGACCCAATATATATTGATATAATGCTAAAATATCACTTAATAGTTGAGTGTATAATGATTATTAATTTGAGTCATATAATTGTTATATGATCAAATTAACACTTAATTATATTAGATAATTAAGCATATGATTATAAGTATTTGTGGGACAAATATCAAAAATCAAAATGGACCCATTTTGTCACAAGTGCTCCGGTTTTAGGGTGAGCAAAAGGTAATGATTTGATTCCTTTTTGTCTTGCCAATAAAACACACTTTGTTCTTTTCTAAACTTGCTTTTCGTCTTACCAAGTTAAGCATGCAAACAAAAGAAACACTCAACCTCACCATACACTCAAGTGGCCGGCACATATGTTCATAAAATGAGCAATTGTTGTTCATTTTTGTTGACTTTTGCAAAACATATTCAAAACCTAATATATCTCTCTACATCTCTCTAAAAATAATACTAGTAAACTACTAATTGTTAGTACTATTTTTCTTGGTGTTCACTAAGTAGTAGTAACACAAAAGTATTATTATTCAAGGGTTAGTTCTTATAATATTTAGTTAATATTATTAGAACTTTTGGTATCATCTTGGGTGCTACTACAAGGAGATCTTCTATTTTGAAGATTTGGGTTTTGGAGGATCATTCCAAGCTTGGTAGAAATTCCTAAGACAATAACAAGTTATTGTTCTTACTTCCATTTCAATGTGAGGAAATTTCTAATCTTTTATTTTAATGCCTTTATATTTGCATGCATGTTACATAGATCACTAAATACTAAATTAACAAGTTAATTAGTAACTAATTAGAGGAGTCTAATTAAGGGTCTATGAACTTTCATCTTTCTCCCGTGGTGGGAATTTTTCTTCTGTAATAGAACCAGAATCCAACTCAAGAACATACGCAACAAGTGTTGCGCCTCTTCCAGAGGACGCACCTGCTGTTGCGCCTGTTCTGGGCTGGTTTCTGTCTCTGAACTTTCATTATCATTTCGACGTAGTTTAAGTTATATGTTTAATCAACTATTAACTCTAATATCACCGATAATCCGTCTTTTAATCTTTTCATTTATTTTCTCCAAACCTTTGTTTTGGATATATTTCAGACATAGTTCCTGTAATCAATTGTAATCTTATTTAATCATTGTATTGTATGATTTTCTACCTTTCTTTCGTATATAATTCATTCTAAATCCCAATTTTGACCCAATTGAATGCTAATTACATGTTCACCGACACAGTCTAATTCACATGTTAGGATAAAAACGTGGATGTTGCATTGCATGCATAGAATCGATAACATATCAAATACGAATGATTTCCCTAATCATTAGTAGAGGCCGCTATCGAGGCGCGCGGGATTAGGTGTTCGATTAAATAACTTCCTCTTACGTACCCTCACCCCTTACTCCAGATCTCTGTGAACATCCGTTGTGACAACCCTCGCGAATGCGGAAATAAAACATAACAAGCATGTGATTTATAAAGCAGAAAATACGGTATTTTAAAAACCTTTATACATGCAAGATAGAAATACGAGGAATGTCAATAATTACAAACCAAATATAAAATACTACAAGAGACGTAGTCTCTCAAAATGTTAACAAAAGACAAAGTTATTTAGCATCTAGCTAAAGAACGTCTAGAGGTGTTTCATCCAGGGACAACGCCCGCTAGCTCACACCCGAACCCAAAAATACCACAAGCAAAAAGCCATCCAAGCAAGCAACCTGTTCATTCATGAAAAACATGAACGCCACAATCAGTGGGGAGTAACTCCGGGTTCTCCCAGCCATATCATATTAAACGTACATAAACGGAAATACAAAAGTAGAAGCATGCATATATAGATATACATGTGAAGTACGAGAAAGGATAAATAGGCAATTTAATATATAATTATAAGAGCATAAGAAGTACAATCCGTAACCATCATGCTATAGATAGATTCGGGGAAGACACCCTTAGGCAACTATATACTCACTAGGGCTTACATATCACCGTTAGCGGCATATACTTGATAAGATAGAGACTCGACTTATAAACCACGTCAATCATCTATTTCACGCAAGAGTCCAACTCAATGTTCACGAATAATTCAACTTACAAACAACCATCCAATCATACAAAAGTGACACATATTCTCTCACGGTTAATGGCACGCACTAGCATCATGTACAATAGCAAGACAAGCCAATGGAAGCTCACGAGATAAGACATTTCCCGGAACCGTATACGATAAGACGTTTCTTATACTCATGACCTAGACAAACAACTTCACGGGATAAGACGTTTCCGGGAATCATGTACGATAAGACGTTGCGTACACACAAGAGTCTAATCCTCTCGGTAGGACGACAATAATAATACGGTCCTAGTTTAAACCTGGCCAGACTCTCAGAATAAGACATTTCCCGATTCGACATGTGGTAAGACGTTCCACATCCAAGACTCGATCATACAAAGACATCGAGTACCCCAAATTCGGCTAAACCACACGAAAGAGGCGGAAAGATATCTATAGTCAAAAGTCAAGCTAGTACGCTACATGAAATGACACCACCTCGCAAGGATACAACATTTGACAGTTGGGTCGATCAACGCATTGCGTTCGCCTCCTAACAACGTCGTCATATCCCCACTAAGACATGCACAAAGGCATCACGGTTACAATTCACCGCTCCGACATTTAAGTCTAACGGTTATAAAGTATGACCGGGGAATGAGAGTTCAAAACACTGAACAGTTAGTGCTCACATCAAATACATAAGGTAAAACCGACTCAAAGGGGAACACATCAAAAACCGTCACAACCATGAGAATAAGGAATTATATGAATTTAACTATGATAAAAATGAATCAATACATGATACATAAGCATTAAACTAAGTTTATGAAGTATAATAAATAAGAAACATAGATCCCCTCTCCAAAACAACGTCTTTGGAAACCAACTAAAAACAAGGGTCTAATTCAAACGGTCATAACTAGAGTTCTAGACATCCAAATGCAGAAATTTCAAATGGAGGTGATAGCTTATTCTCTTACGGTTCCAACGGGATGTCACAAGCCCAAAACAAGCAAGTAACAAAGGAGATATGATTATTTTACAAAAAGGGGTCAGTGCAGGAAAACTGCAGTCGACTTGGGAAACTGGCAGCAAGAAACGCTGCCAGCGCTCCACGACGCTGCCAGCGTCAATGGACGCTGCCAGTGTCCTGTCTCGGGCACTAAAACACGAAATTCACAATTTCACTTAGGCATAATACAACATCATCTATCATTACAAATCATCAATTCTCTTATCAATTATCAATTAACAACAACCATCATCAACAACACAATTCCTAAGATTACTAACCTTATTCTAAAAACAATTTCTAACATAGAAAACACATAAAACACGTAAATGATATCGAGTAACCCTTCACCGTTACCTTTATGCGTCTTTAAACGATTTCTAAACCTTCCTCCACTAGATAGTAATCTTTGTCGGGGTCTAGAAAGTCTCCACCTACAATTAGAAATTAAAAGATGAATATAATTCACCTTTGAGAAAGACGGATAAATTGAAAAGCCAGAAAGACGGTAATTTTATTACCAAAACGGATAGAGGAAGATGAGAGGGAAAGAACAAGACGAACTTTAATGAATTTGAGCGAGTAACGAATGAGTAACAATGATTTGGAGTTGGATCAAATATGGAGGCTAGGTTTTCGGGTTTACTTGGTGAGGAAGAAGAAGATTGAATGAGGGTGAGTTAGGTTATGAGGGAGTATATGAAGGAGTAAGTGGAAAAAGTTCCAACATGTTTAATTCTAAACTAAAACTAAATTTCGCTGAAAAGTATCCGTATAAAATTTTTACTATAAAAATAGGGTGCATTTGCGGGTGTTACACAAGTTCCAACATGTTTAAAGAGCATATTTAACCACTTAAATGAAACTTAACATAGGATTAGTGAAAGATAAACATCGGAAGATGAATTCACTCATATGAAAGAACAACAAGCATGTTTCCTTATGTAATTAAGGCAAAGATTGTATCTTTCCTAACTAAAACCATAATTAAAGCATTAAAACACGCATTGATATCGAGTAACCATTCACCGTTATCTTTTTACGTCTTCAAATTAGTTTCCTTCTTCTTCTTCAACGAGAATGTAGTCTCTCTCCGGGTCTTCTAAGTCTCCTCCTACAAAATTTGACATAAAAGATGAAGAATTGCATCTTCGAAAAAGATGAGAAAATGAAAGTGAGAAAGATTGGATTTTTCTTACATTAAAAGAAAGAGAAGAAGAAAAGAGAAAGAAGTACCTAAGAATCAATGAATTTGGGTAGGAATTGAGTGAGATATGGTGGGATTTGTGTGGGAAAGCTTAAAGCTCAACAATGGTGAGTATGGAGGCTAGGGTTTTGGGGTTTGGTGAGGATGAGGGAGAGGGAGAGGAAAATTTACTGAGATTTGTGAGTGGAAAAATAAGTATAATATGGGTCAAGTGAGTGAGTGGAAAAATAGGAGAGCCCAATATGAGGTTGGGAATCTTACCCACATGAAATTCCGAGTAGAATCTGTTTACGGGCTCGGATTTGCTAAATTAAACACGGAAAACTAAGTTCTATTCTAAATCTAAAATTACGCTAATTAATAATATTATGATATTATTAAAATAAAATAGGGTTTATTTGCGGGTGTTACAATCACCCTATCTTTTAAAACGTTTCGCCCTCGAAACTTGAGAGTCGAAAACAAAAGTATCAAAGACAAGAATCGGTTTTCAAAATTAACACAAAAGCTTTTACAAGGGAAACATTTATGAAACGAGGTTCTTCTCGAAAACGGTTTAAGGAGATTTTTCATAAGTGCGAAACTTCATTTATGGATCACAAGAGTGCCCGTCGCGAACAAGAACTCTAGTTATCCAAATCAAATCAATGTTGAAATAGTGAAATCGAAAATCGAAACAAGCGTTAGTAAGTGCAGGACTAGTCACCAAAAGTCTCCAATAACAAGTCCAAACATCCAACCAAACGTAAAATCAAAATCTAAAAGCAAAAGAAATCCATTTTCTCCAAAAAGAGGGTACACAATCCATATTTAGACTTCTTTTAAAAAGTTATATTAGAATTACAATATGGAAATTTGAAGGTTTTCTCAAAGACAAATTGAAAATAACAAGACATCCACGTACATAGAGCGACTCGAACATCAAAATCATAAATCACGATACTAAGAGGTACGTCCAACGAGTAAAATGGGCCAAAAGGTGGAGGATTAAAGAGTAGCAAATTGAGCAAGGGTCAATTCGAGGGAAAAAGAGAGGGATGAAATCCAAATCTATCTCTCATCCATGATAAATCAAAGGTCGCTCGCAACTAGACATCACCAACTTCACGAATAAACTAGTCCTCAAGGGAATGCAATTTACCCAAGTTACACCTTAACATTTTCAATCATTTTTCTAGAATCTTTCATAACCACGAGACCTCAAGTCACTAACCTAATCATTCAAATCTAATTAGCATCGACTAAGGTCCATTGACATGGCAAAGTCCATAATTTTGTAATCCACATGAGAGATCCTTTAACGTACCATAGTATCCTTAGATCCATCGCACTCTATCTGAAACTAATAACCAAAGAAATCTCATCTTAGGGGACCATATCTACTAACAACCACAAAGTGAACGGTCCTCACCAAAAAAATCCTTTGATCCAATTCTTTCCAAAACTCATCATCCTAAATTATTTACAATGGACTTTCTCATCCTCAAAAGTCGAATCACAATACCTCAAGAGAGATCAGGTACTAATCCCAAATCACTTATATTTTGCCAAACACATGGCAATGCGACCATTAATCAAATTATTTAGCTCATTAAAACTCAAAATGCATCGGTCTTTGCTTATGAAAATATTCCTCAAGTTTGGTCACCAAATCCAAATTCCACAAAGTAATTATTCCTGTTACGGTCCAACATTTAAAGACAATGAATTCCCAAATAACCTTTTAAGCAATCACTATAATCTTTAACAACAACAAACTACCACCACACTCAGTTCGATCCTCAAAATGATATTGCAACATCAAGTTCCAAAGTCTAAAGCCACCAAGAGAGATTCAACCTAAGTTTATCCTCAATTCCTTATAATCAGCTAAACATGAAGCTAGCTCAATAGGGCGGGTAGGTATCATATTTGAAGCAACCTCAAAACACATCTTCTAACTCCTTACATTACCTAATAAGAAAACTACCTCACAAGAGAATGGTGATGGTAAACATGATATAAGGGACGCTAGGAGAAATCATCAAATGACCACGATAAGATGAAAAAGATGTAGACGGAAAAAGGAGATGAGGTTGATCTAAGGAAGTGAACATACCAGTAACGATCTCCGGGTGAGCATCAGCTTCGGCTCGGCTGAGTACATAAATGGATCCTTTAGCTTTGGCACCGGGTGCGGGAGTCTCACGATCGGGGCATTCACGAAAGCGGTGACCCAACTTCTTGCAGAAAAAGAAAAAGAGGGGCATATCATAGCATCCAACTCTGGGGTGCACGGGTTTCCTACAACCGTCACAAATTCGTCCAAAAGATTGAGCTTGAGGGGGAATATGGGGCATAGGAGCCACATTTGCGTTAGCTTGGGGGAGATAAGGAACAAGTGCTCTTGCATTGGCGTTTGAGGGAGCATTGAAATGCCTCTTGTTAGCATAGGCATTAGAAGAAGAGGGAGTGAAAGGTCTTTTGTCATGGAAGTTTGACCTTGGATTGAAAGAGGGGGAAGGAGAGAGATTCTTCATCTTTGCTTCATCTCTAATGGCCTTCATGGAGTTTTCGGCTTATAGCGCATCATCATAAAACTCTCAGAAAGAAGTAGAGATCCTCCTTACCTTACTTTGAAGCAAGGCACTAAGCTTATGACGATAGTAAAAAGCTCAGTCTTCATCATCCTTGATGAGTCTTGGTGCGAAGTGAGCAAGCTTGTTGAATTGGGTGGTGAAGTGTTGAACCGTCAAGTCACCTTTCTTGAAATCGATGAATTCTTTGAGTCTTCGTTGTTTGAGTTCCTTGGGGTAGAATCGATCTTCAACGAGAGTCTTGAAACGTTCCCAATTGAAATTGACTTCAAGAGTAGCGGTAGGGCTAGTAATCGACCACCAGTTGTCGGCCTATCTCACAAGAAAATGCTTAGCAATCCTCACTTTGTCTTCTTCCCGGACTTGATACAAGTCGAATTGCTCCTCCATCTCCCGGAACAATTCCGAGAGCTCGGTAGGGTCCGGTTCTCCACCATAAGGCTTGGTCTTCCTCCTAGAAATTTGGCTAGCCACCCAAGCATAGCCTCTATGGTGATGGTTTTCTCTAAAAGGAGGGGCGTGGTTAGCTTGAGCATGAGTCGTATCTTGTTGATTCCTTAGGACTTGAGTGAGAGCCTCTAAAATGACAATCTCTACGAGTCGAGGTCTAACCATCTTCATAAGACATGAAAACAAACAAGGCTAATCCCAACACTAAGCATAATCATAGAGGCTACCAAGTAAAGTCCTTAATTTCTACCCATCTCTCATTCATTAATTCAAAGTCAAGTATCACCAAAATATAGGGGGTGTCCCAGCCGGTGGGTGTGACCGGCCGCCGGCTACCCAGCTGGGGACACATGCCAAAAAAGAGGAAAGAAGGAAAAATGGGAAAGGGGGAGTCTCAGCCGGTCCACCGGCTGCCGGGTGGCCGGCTGGGACTCGCAAGCTACAAAAGCCAACAAGCTTAAGCGAGTGTCGCACCCGGTCGGCTGACCGGCGGCCGGTCGGCCGGTTGGGACCTACGCAATGTCAAAAACCCTCGAAATAAAAACTTCACTTCAGACGAGTTCTCAGCCGGTCGGCTGACCGGCGGTCGGTCGGCTGATGCGACTACAAACACGCGAAATTCACAACATCATCAACCAGCTGAAATTCAATGGTTACTCATCCAATTCCAACAACATTTTCCAACATTAAACCACATTAAATGCATATTAATCATCACCAATCATTGGGTAAACATCAATTAAAGCAAGCCCAAACACATTTATTGCCCAACACAAGTTCCAACATATTTAAAGAGCATATTTAATCACTTAAATGAAACTTAGCATAGGATTAGTGAAAGATAAACATAGAAGATGAATTCACTCATATGAAAGAACAACAAGCATGTTTCCTTATGTAATTAAGGCAAAGATTGTATCTTTCCTAACTAAAACCATAATTAAAGCATTAAAACAACACATTTATTGCCCAACACACCTATTTGCGTCTTCAAATTAGTTTCCTTCTTTTTCTTCAACGAGAAAGTAGTCTCTCTCCAGGTCTTCTAAGTCTCCTCCTACAAAATTTGACATAAAAGATGAAGAATTTCATCTTGGAAATTAAAAATATGAGAAAATGAAAGTGAGCAAGATTGGATTTTCCTTACCTTAAAAGAAAGACAAGCAGAAAAGAGGAAGAACTAGCTAAGAATTAACGAATTTGGGTAGGAATTGAGTGAGATATGGTGGAATTTGTGTGGGAAAGCTTAAAGCTCAACAATGGTGAGTATGGAGGCTAGGGTTTTGGGGTATGGCGAGGATGATGGAGAGGAAAAGTTGCTGAGATTTGTGAGTGGAAAAATAAGTATAATATGGGTCAAGTGAGTGATTTGAAAAATAGGAGAGCACAATATGAGGTTGAGAATCTTACCCACATGAAATTCCGAGTAGAATCCAATTACGGGATCGGATTTTCTAAATTAGACACGGAAAACTAAGTTCTATTCTAATCTAAAATTACGCTAATTAATAATATTTTGATATTATTAAAATAAAATACGGTACATTTGCGGGTGTTACAATTTTGATCCATATGTAGTGTTTTTGGGTCCATTTTGACTTTTGATATTTTTACAACAAATACTTAATTATATTATATAATTAAGTGTTAATTAGATCATTTAATAATTAAGTGATACAAATAACTAAATAATATACACTTAACCTTTTAAGTGATATTTGACCACTATATCAATATATAATACGTCAATGGATACCCATATGGCTAATATTATAACTTCTTGCAATTATAATTAGTCTTTTACCTCCACTTCACAATTTATATAAATACCTCAAATAATTTTGTAAATTAAATATTAATTACTAAATAACCTCTCATTTAATCATGTTAAATCTGATAAATAATTTATTTGTCAATAATATTCAGTTGGCTAACTATTAGTCAATATATATAAGGACCTATATAAACTGTATCATATATACAACTAATTATTTTTTCTACTTGGGATATTTCCTCTAGGTGTCACAGAAAGGGATCAGCTGGACAGCGCCGTCATACGACGGTAACGTCAAACCCTAGTCAGCCAACCATTATCGATATACGTTGACCAGCTGGCTATATAAAATATATCCATGTAATATTCCTCTAATGAGATTTATTTAGTAAACGCATTATTGTGGAAGACACATACTCCAACAGACTCTGCATGTTCGAGAGCCGCAAGTTGTGAGGCAGGATATAGTAGTTGAGCCACCATTCATCCCGTGGGAGGAAGTTCAGCACTGGCCCTGTTAAGAGTAACTTCATTACCCGATTGTGCATGATCCGAAGATGCAGGTGAATGAGTTGACTAAGAGGCTATCAAATGCCTTGGAGCTGCGGAATATGCAGGAGATGACTCATATCCTGAATATGGAAACCGGCTTAGCCCAACGGGCATGTTGGAGGGGAGTAAGAGATGAAAGCGGAGTGTTTGATTGCTATAGGGTAAGCATGGTCGATTGGAGGACCTCTATCAGCCATCGCTATGGTTGTCTCACCGGACCTTGGGGTGCCAGCTATAGTAATCTGTTGGACGCCGAGGGGAGATGGGCCAGTGGGGATTCTTATGGACCTTACGTATTGCAGTCTCGTCGTTCCTAGTCTTACGTACCTATGATCCAAAATTTATTTTGGTACTTTGACCTAAGTGAGTGCCTCATCAAGCTCAATGGTCTCAACCTCAAATACATAAGATGAGTCACTAACATATTTCCACAGCTAAGATACATGAAGCACATTATGAACTCGATCAAGAGCTTGTGGTAAATTTAGTCAATACGCCACCTCGCCAATAATACGGTCCAAGATCTCATAAGGGCATATAAACTTTTGGCTCAATTTCCCCTTTTTTCCAAATCTTATTACACCTCGCATAGGTGACATCCTTAAAAAAGAACTTTGTAACCCACCTGAAACTCAATATCCCGACGACGTAAATCAGCATAACGTTTTGCCGATCATGCGCCGCTTTCATCTTCTGGCAAACCAACTGAACCTGCTCAATAATGTCTTATACCATTTGTGATCCTAAAACTACAGCTTCCGAGCTATCATCCAAACACTCTAGGCTCCGACACCTACTTCCTTACAATGCCTCAAATGGTGCCATCCCAATACTCGTATGGTAAATGTTATTATAGGAAAACTTAATCAAGTGTAGCTTATCTTCCCAATTACCGGCTACCAAACGTCATCATATAAGCTCGCAACATATCCTTTAAAGTCTTACTGGTTGTCACAGTCTTCCCATCTGTCAACTAATGAAAGGTTGTGCTCATCTTTAAAGTAGTCCCTATCAATTCCTGCAACTCTTGCAAAAAACGGAAATAAACCTTGCATCACAATCCGACAAAATATATTTCGGTACCCTCTGAAGCTTCACCACACTCTTCATATAAGTTGACGCCAATTAAATCTTGGTCTATGTATCCTTCATGAGAATGAAATAAGCTAACTTGGTTAGCCGGTTAACGATCACCCAAATCATGTTGTTACCCCTTTGAGTCCTCAACAATCCCGTAATAAGTCCATAGATATCAATTCCCACTTTCACTCTGGAACCTCAAGTGACTGAATCATACCTTACGGTATCCTGTGTTACCCCTTGACTCTCTGAAAAGTCAAGCATCTAGCTACAAAATTAGCTACATCTCTCTTCATTCTGGCCACCAAATACTTTTCTTCAAATCCTTATACAGTTCATCACCACATGGATGTACTGAATAAGGACAACAAAATTAGCACCATCTTCCCTCAAACCGAACACTCTCGTCTGCATGGATCAAAAATTTAGTCGTAGTACCCTTCTCTACTATTTTCTTCCACTCTTGGATCTTAGGTACAAGTAACAATTTACCCATAATATCATCATTCAACTCTAATTCAATGGTCAAATAAAAAATAACATCACCCATGCGAATCATATAAATACCCATCTTAGCCACCTCCTCTTTCAACCTCATTAAGGATAACGCCATACATATGTGTGCACATTTTTTCTGCTCAACGCATAACCCACCACATTAGTCGTTCCCTCGTGATAGAAAATTTCCATGTCATAATCACCTATCAACTTCATCCACTTTTTCTGTCACATATTCAGCTCTTTTCGAGTGTAGATGTACTTTTGGCTTTTGTGATCCGAAAACACCTTAGTGGTCACCCCATATAAATAAGGCCTCCAAATCTTCAAAACAAATACAACTGCACCCAACTCCAGATCATGGGTAGGATAATTATCTTCATAAAACTTCAGCTACCTCGATGCATAGGCAATCACTTTCCCATTCTTCATTAAAACACAACCAAAATCACACTTCGAAGCATCAGTATAAATCTCGAAATTCTCACTCCCATCTAGCGATGTTAAGACGGGAGTTGTGGTCAAATGCTCTTTTAAGGTTTGGAATTCCGTTTCACAATTCTCATCCCAACGAAACCCGTTCTCCTCCTCATCAACACCGTCATAGGTCTAGCAATATTGGAAAAGTCCTTGACAAATCTTTTGTAATATCCAGCTAAAACCCAAAAACTTCAAACATCAACCAGATTCTTTGGTGCCTGCCCTGCCAATTTGACACCGCCTCACTCTTCTATGGTTCGACCGTTACACCTTCCTTACAAATGATATGTCACAGAAATGCCACTTTCTCCAGCTAGAACTCACACTTAAATAGCTTTGCATACAACTGGTTGTCACTCAATGTCTACAATACTAACCTCGAATGCTCCTCGTGCTCCTCTTTAGTCTTGTAATAGACTAAAATATCAACAAAGACCACCACAAAAGTGTCTAGAAACGGACTGAAGATTCGGTTCATAAGATCCATAAATACTACTGGCGTATTCGTCTACCAAAAAAACATCACAACATACTCATAATGACCAAACCTCGACCGAAAAGATGTGATTGTCTTCATCCTTGATCCTCGGCTGCTGATAACACGATCTCAAATCAATTTTCGTGAACACCCCAGCTTACCTCAACTGGTCAAATAGATCATCAATCCTCTGCAATGGATATATATTCTTCATCGTAACATGGTTCAGCTCACGGTAATCAATGAACAACCTCAAGCTGCCATCCTTCTTGTTCACAAATAGAACTGGTGCTGCCCACGGTGACACAGTAGGTCTGATATGTCCTTTGTGCAACAATTCATTCAACGACTTCTTCAACTCCACCAGTTCTTTCGGACACATAAAGTACGAGGCCTTAGAAATAGGACCTGTCCCCGGCTTCAACTGAAAGACCTAGACCTCTAATTAGACTCCTCTAATTAGTTCATTAAATTACATTAACTTAATGATTTAGGATCTAGTTATCATGCATGCAAATATAAAAGCATAAAAATAAAGATAAGATGAAATTTCCTTACAATGAGAAATTTTCGGTTAAATAAGTCCTTCTTATTGTTCTTGAGCATGGAATTAGTGGATGATCCCCCATAAATCAACCTCCAAAGTGGAAGGTCTCCTTCTTGTTGCACCCAAGAATCCACCCACAAGATCTTAGCTTATTATTAACTAGATAGTAAGTATGAAAAATACTACTAATATTATTGTATTACTACACTAGTAATAAGATATGAATATTAGTTTGCATGTGAGTTTAGAGAGATGTGTGAGTTTTTTAGAGAGAAGAAGCAAAATAAGCATAAGAATGAAGTGAATGAAAATGAACAACAATTGCCCATTTTATGGCACTATGGCTGGCACACGCGAGCCAAAAAGACCTTTTATTTTGCTTAATTTAATTCTCATGCAAAGTAGTGGAGTGTAGAAAATGTAGTGATGATTAGAGTTATCATGTTATGTCACAATCACCAAGTGAATTGTGAACATAAAATACACAATAATCACCCCCTTTGCACATGCACAAATCGGTGCACATATGTCCATTATGGACCATTTTAGTTTTTGATATTTGTCCCACAAATACTTATTAATCATATGCGTTATCATATAACAATTACACGACTCAAAGTAATAAACATGTACTTAAATTTTAAGTGATATTTTACCATTATATCAATATATAATTGGTCCCACAATGTCTAGTTAATTTATTTTCCAAGTCCTTGTAAATATAATTAACTAATTACCTCTACCTCAAAATATATGCACAACCTCAACTAATTTAATGAATTAACGATTAATAACAAAATTAAATCTTATTTAATCGTATTAAACTAAGACGTAAAATTTATTCAGTCAGTTTCGTATAATTGACTAATAATCTTAAGTGGAATGAGTTCCTAACTCAATTTCTAATAAATAACTCTCGTAACTAAACGTACATATCAAATATATGTAATGTGCTAATTTACTTTATCATATACAAATAATTAGTTCTTCAATTTGGGTTTCATCCTATAGGTGTGACCGAAAGGGATCAGTTGATCACCGCCGTCATACGACAATAACGTTTAACTCTAGTCAGCTGAGCGTTATCGATTTACGTTAATCAACTAACGTGGAGTATCAAAATATACTTATCATGCCACGTATATTCCAAATGATATTTATTATATAAATGCACTATTGTGGAGGATACTTACTCCAACAATCTCCCGCTTGTCCGATACAAGTTGTGCATGTAGCAACACTATTGCGGAGGACTCCTCCTCCTACAATATCTTCCACTTGTGTCGACAAGTTGTGTGCTACCGATTCTGTTGTCACTTTTGCGTCACATCCTCCCAGTCATCACAAGGAGACTTTCAGGTCGCACTTGTGATTTAATATTTATATATTGAGTGGTTTTATTGATCTGGAGAGTAACTGTCAAACCGAAAAATCTACCAGAGATCACTTCCGAGCATGGCCACGCATATCCAGTCACTACTCCTGAAGTGGCCCGAAGATGTTAATACCCAACGTGGATCGACAATTCATGTTGACCCATCTTACACTTTATAATGCAGATCACCATGACCTAGAAGATGCCCATCGACCTCCTTTCCCGGCACGACCTAGGACAAAAACTATACCGACTCAGGTAAATGGTCGCCAGTCTAAAGAATCGACTCATAGGCGCCACGACCAGGCTTCAACAATTTTAATAAGGGACTCTATCATGGTCAGTGTCCGACAGAGTGTCTCCACAGTCTGTCTATGTAAACGACCAGTCATCTCCATGACCCCATGGTGTTGAACCAACCATCGATCGACTTACAATCTAGTCACTTCGAGGTGTCACCTCAAAAGAGTAACTAGGGACAAAACACTAAATTCATCATGTTCACTTGAATTGGGTTCAACTTTTCTTTAAATCAATTCGGATAAACAAAGTATTAAAATTTAGTCAAACTAAATAAAGGAGTTTTTATTGAAACTCTAACAATGAATGCGCTTATCAAATATATGGAAAAACTAATACGCTATCAATAATTTCATATCCCATAATCTTCAGCATTCAGGTACATATTTCAATCCCCATTGAAATGACATGACTATCATGTCCAGCTTGCAAAAGGCATGGCTAATGGATTAGCAATACTTGCATCTTTCCCATCTTTCTGATTGCTACTTCCCTTTATCTACGTAATCTCATATTACATAAAACTTTATGAGTACGTGTCTAGGTTTGAATCTAGACTTAGGCCCTTTAGCCTAAAGGTAGCTCCCACTGTTCTACCAGTATCATGGGATAGGATATATAACTATAGGAACTACTCCTAGTCCCTTCAGTACTGTCGAATCCAAGCTACTTTCATATGCATCATCAAATGATGCAATGTACTTCATTTCCGTTGTGAAATCCGCAATGATTAACTGCCTGGAACACTTCCAGCGGATACATGACATTAATATTTGGAAATGTCACTCCTTCTTGGAACCTTTCCAATAGTCCTTTTTGCTTGTATTCTTCCAACAGATAAATCTTCTATAAAACACAGCCAGTTCGTGATTTCAAATCACCTTGATCAGTTTGGAAACTGAAGTCTGTGTAACCCCTTACACGCAACTCAGTATATACTCAAAATATTCAGAATATATCCTTAGTCCTTCGCAAGTACTTAAGGTTGTTCTTTATGGCTTATCAAGTGACTCTCACTTGGATTTGATTTTAAATGACTCGTCATGCTCAAAGCATGCGAAATGTCGGATTGAGCATACATCACAGCGTATATAATTGATACCGCAGCGAAAGCAAAAGGAACAAAAGGAATCAATTATCATGTGTTCAACTTCCTTGAACTAGTCAAAGATCTTATCAATATAAGAATTTTGACTTAATGCTAATATCTTTTAGATTTATCTCCATAAATCCAGATATCTAAGATATGTATTCTACTTCTCCAAAATCTTCTATCATCTAAAATGATTAATATGTCTCCACATATAAGACTGATGAAAACCACATTGCTCTCACTAAACTTCATGTATCAACATAATTCCTCGAGATGTCGCGAAATATTTTATGACATGATTGACATACTAATTCCAACCTTTTAGTGATTACTTAAGACTTTCTCTTAAGCTTTTAAATTAACTTAGGATAATTAAGATCTACGAACCCACAGGTGGATATAAAATATACTACCTCTTCTAGAATCGTATTCAAGAAGGAGGTTCTTTATATTCAATTGTCATCATACCATTATGAAATGCTGCAATCGTTAAGTATATTTGAAATAGATCAAAGCATTGCAATTGGTGTAAACTCTTTGCCTACCAATTTATCTTTGAAAATATTTTAATGTTCATCCATGCAGACATCGATCTTAAAAAAAATTTTACACTGAAGAGGTCGTACTTCTTTAAGTAAAATTTACCAAGTCACATACATGACTATCGTGCATGGAGTCCATTTCAAATCGCATGACTCTAAGCCATAGCATGAAGTAGGGACTAGAAACAGTCTTTTATAATTCACAGGTGCGTCACTTTTTAAACGTAATACGAACTCATCACTATCAAATAGTGAGAAAAATTTCACCTGGCCTCCTAGGTTTCGAACAAACAACTATTGAACAAGTAATGAGGAAACCTATTCCGGACCATATGCTCAGTTTGTGGCTCTTGAAATATTTTCTCCCACTCTGTCTTATCAAGACAAAATCATTTTTTTTTATCGAAAGACAATATCACGAGCCACAAACGCTTTGTTCCCGTGATCAATGTAGGATTATTGAGCACTTGTTTCATTCGCATAACTTACAAATTTAGGTACACTACCTATTCATATCGTATATGAAATAAAATCCGACTGTTTTAAATGTGCTTTGATATGGTGGGAAAAGAAATAGCAAACAAAATAATAAAAGCCCAAGGTTAGTCAAGTGGCTTAGTGTGACTTGACAAAGACATAACCATATCGTATAAGGTTCTTTTTCTCTATTCAACAACACCTTATCTCATAAATTGTGTTAGAGAAGTTAACTCGTGAAACTATTTCACAATACTTTTGGTGAAAATCAAAGTCAATACTTCGATATTTCTAGTTACGATTTAGTCGTAAGTCCTTGATCTAATACTCTTGGTGGTTAACTACTTCACATTGAAGCTCTTTGAACTTTTCAAAGATTTCCCTTAGCACCTCATTTAGTAGAATCAAACATCATATCTACTTAAATCGTCGGTAAATAAAGTGAAGTAGTCATAATCATCTCTGGTTGTGGTTTTTATTGGACCACACATATCCTTAGGTAATAGGCTCAATAACTCACTAGTTCGATTTTTCTTTTCAATAAAAAGGGCACGAATCATATTGCCTTGAATACAAGATTTGCACACATCATAAGATTCAAAATCAAATGGTTTAGGGATACTAGTCGATACTAGCCTCTTATGTGCTATACAATCCAGAATTAAGATTAGATCTAGGTCACCAATTTTGAGCCTTTTACAATCTATATGACAGATAATTTCTAGTTTAGGTCAAGAATATAATTACCTTTAATTGGTATGGCATAACCATTGCCCAACTATAGGCATAAAAAGGAGACAACGGTTGTTCCAATCACAAAAGTGAAACACTATGTGTCTTACACAAAAGTTGATATTCTTATTTAGAGGTTGTGTACATAATAACTTTTATTAAAGTATACCTCTAAATCCAAAACTAGATTGAGCACATTATAACTTTTATACGTTTCTATAGAAATAAAAACTACAATAGTTCTATTTCCCTTGTAGGTCGATATTTAATCATGGCTAGTCGTCGCACGAATCATTATTATATGTATCGAATACATTGATGAGAACCATAATAGGTATCTAATACCCAAAAATTGCATTTAGCAAAATAAATGTTGATCATATAGATATTATAGGTGAAAGTACTTTAAGGTGTAGTACACCCAATTTCTCCAGAAAACATGGGGCAGATTCTTTTCTAGTGTCTTACACTGTAATAATAGAATCATCAAAAGTTGGGTTCGACACCTTGCTTGGGTTTGACTTTGCTATTCAAAATAGCATTGCCTTTTTCCCTTGCCTTGTGCCAACATCGTGTCAACCTACTCTTGAACCTCGTCTTATTCTTAACAATTAAGAATAAAACATCCATCTTAGAGCTCCCACTCACTTTCATGAATCTCTACTTAGACAAGTAGATTAGAATTATTATGAAGACTATTCTTCATTTCATTTATGTTTTTACCTTCAAAAAGGATAAACCTTTCATGAAGTGACTACGCTATTTGGTTATTCAGGATTTCAAATAAATCGATAAACCTAGTCGTCCGAACTGATTTGGCCTCTTTTGAGGTAAGCCTCAATAAGGAGCATTATGACAACATACCAAAAATACAAATATTTTCTTTGGAGCAAAAATATTGATGAACCATTGTTATAAGAAGACGTCACTAAAAATCAAAACGTTTTTGACTAAGTGTGACTTATTCATATACTCTTCATAAGAGACATTTGCAATGGTGAATATAAGGATCAAAAGATAAATTTAATTTTGTCTTAGCTATGGTGGTTTACGGAGATTTAAATCGAAATCAAAAATGCTACAATATAAATTTATGGAAACTCATTTCCACGATTGAACGGATTTACAAGTTTGTAGAAGGATAAAATAATTGTCATTTGCGCGTATAAAATAAATATCAACGGAAAATAAACATTCATTGCTTATATGTAATTAACTTTTAAAACAGTTTTAACAAGTCACTCATATAATAACCCCTCACGAAATTATATAAGTGATTCAGAGACCCGCATTTTTGATAAAAATGAACATGTTATGCCACTTTTATGTAATAAACGGTAAGTCAACATTTTGACTAATTCTACCCCTAGAACTCTCGCTCGACAAATTTCAACCAAATTCATCTCCTACTCCCGGGATAACGGTTATCCCGTTGAGTCCAACCCAATTTAGGTGTGTGATTGCATCACCCTACTTACGTGATGTAAAAAGGGTCCACGTTGTGGTTGCCCTAATGAACACGGGGTTCATAGGTGCTTCAATTGGTAAGGCTAAACCTCAATTTCTTTTCAGTTATGTGAGAGGTCTTGTCAATTTAGTTATTAATTCCCAATAAGTGAACTAAATCGGTGAATTTTGAATAACGTTGAATTGACAATCGAGAAATAAAAATGTATGATGGCGATTTTGGCATGAGCGGAAAACATAAAGCAAGCAAATAATAAATCCTAGTATGGTCACCTAGCTAATCTAATTAACTAGACGATTACAAAATCGGAAACCAACTCCTTCGCCCATTACCTGTTCCTGGAAAACGCTTCAAAAAGGCACCGTCTTTTGGAACACCGACTTACCGACTTCGGGAGTCTCCGTCTTCATAATAATTAATTACAAAAATATACAAATTAAAATCCTATTATAAATTTGATCTAGAAAATGAAATTAAATTATTACAAACCGGCGATACGAGATCGCAATTAAAATTACAACCGAATCGGTATTCCCTTACATTTCCGGTAATACCGATTAAAATAATCTACGCCATACTAGGTAAAACTTGCATTAAAAATTATATAAATGACATTCATTCATCAACATAAACAATATAAATATAATGCTATAAAAATCATGCCAAAATTGCCTTAAAACTTATCATGCTCATTCTAGCTCGGTTTTATGGATTTTATCGATTTTTAACCATTAAAAATCAATAATCAACACTTAAATCGTATTTAAGCTCAAAATAATTACCTAAATTGATTTAGAACTCAAAATTAGTCCCCACAAATTTTGTTTGTATTTATATAGTTTGAATTGATCGTATTTGCTAAATATAGAGGTTTAATCACAACATTTATGAAATAAACCCAAAATAAAATATAAACATCATAAATATTTGAAATAAAAATTTATGTACTTTCTGGAACATTTTCAGGAACTCCAAAAACCAGAAACATTTGCCCAAAAATTTTGAATTAATTTTATGAACAAATAGACTTGTATTTATCAGTTTTATCAAATAAAAACCAATAAATATAGTAAAATAGTGAAACAAAATTATAAAATTTCACCAAAATAATATAAATCAGAATATAAAATGTACCAAAAAATTTCAAGACCATAAAAGGACTTTTAAATTTTATGAACATTATAATCTCACTTTATCGACTTTTATCTCATAAAAATCAATAATCATGCAAAACTTAACTAAAAGTCACGAAATTTTACATACAGTATGTAAGACATGCATGTGAGACATGCATGTGAGATCATATTAAAAATTCATGACCAAATCAACATGCAACTATTTTTAGTTAACGTTTAACATACAAAAATGTACATTACCTTGATTTAAAGGCCATTAATCAAAATAAATAGCAAATCAATCCCAAAAATCACTAAATATGACCACGACAATTTTGAGGTCAGTAGATATGCATGCAAATAAAAAAATTTCGTGCAAACCATTTTTAACACAAATTGTCGATTTTACTCAAGTTACTATCGTATAACTCGATTTTAATGCTTAAAATCAACATGCATGTAACAATTGAGCTCTGATACCACATGAAAGTCCTAGAACTCTAATTAGACTCCTTTAATTATTTCATTAAGTTACATTAACTTAATGATTTAGGATCTAGTTATCATGCATGCAAATATAAAGATAAAATGAAATTTCCTTACAATGAGAAATTTCCGGTTAAATAAGGGCACAATAAGAACTCTTTCTTATTGTTCTTGAGCATGGAATTAGTGGATGATCCTCCATAAAAAAAACCTCCAAAGTAGAAGATCTCCTTCTTGTTGCACCCAAGAATCCACCCAAAATATAATCTTAGCTTATTATTAACTAGATAATAAGTAAGAAAAATACTACTAATATTATTGTATTACTACACTAGTAATAAGATATGAATATTACTTTGCATGTGAATTTAGAGAGATGTGTGAGGTTTTTAGAGAGAATAAGCAAAATAAGCACAAGAATAAAGTAAATGAAAATGAACAACAATTGCCCATTTTATGGCACTATGGCCGACACACTCTAGCCAAAAAGGCCTCTTATTTTGCTTAATTTAATTCTCATGCAAAGTAGTGGAGTGTAGGAAATGTAGTGATGATTAGAGTTATCATGTTATGTGACAATCACCAAGTGAATTGTGAACATAAAATAGAACAATAATCATCCCCTTTGCACATGCAGAAACCGGTGCACATATATCCATTATGGACCATTTTGATTTTTGATATTTGTCCTATAAATATTTATTAATCATATTCTTAATTATCTTGTATAATTAAGTGTTAATTTGATCATATAACAATTATATGATACAAATTAATAAACAATATGTACTTTACTTTTAAGTGATATTTTACCATTATATCAATATATAATGGTTCCCATAATATCTAGTTAATTTATTTTACAATTCCTTGTAAATATAATTAACTAATTACCGCTGCCTCAAAATATATGCACAACCTCAACTAATTTAATGAATTAATGATTAATCACTAAATTAAATTTTATTTAATCGTATTAGAACAAGACGTAATATTTATTCAATCACTTATCCTATAATTGATTAATAAGCTTAAGTAGAATGAGTTCCTAACTCAATTTCTAATAAATAACTCTCGTAACTAAACGTACATATCAAATATATGTAATGTGCTAATTAACTGTATCATATACAAATAATTAGTTCTACAATTTGGGTTTCATCCTATAGGTGTGACCGAAAGGGATCAGTTGATCACCGCCGTCATACGACAATAACAACTAACTCTAGTTAGCTGAGCGTTATCGATTTACGGTAATCAACTGACGTGGAGTATCAAAATATACTAATCATGGCACGTATATTCCAAATGAGATTTATTATATAAATGCACTATTGTGGAGGACTTTTACTCCAACATCAACTGCATACTAAAGTGAATATCTCTCTTCGGAGGTAATTTAGGTATCTCATCCAGAAAAATATCTTCAAACTCACCCACCACCGATATACTTGCTGCTTATGGCTCCTCCACCCGAGTATCTCTGACATGGCATAAACTCATCGGATACCCCTTGCGTAAATATTACTTTAAAGTCACAGCTACAATAATCTTTACCTTTGGCTTTACTACAATGCCTCGATGGGACACTCTAGCTCCCTTGGGACCCCTCAAAGACACTTTCTTCAGGTGATGGCAATATTTGCCTTATACTTACCCAACCATTCCATCCCGACAATGACCTCAAAACCATCTAATAGAAACTCAAACAAATCAACTGAAAAATCTGCTTGCCCCATAATCGTAGACTCCTAGACACAATCAAATGGGTCTCCCTGATTTAAATATGACAAAAGATTGGTTATCATTAATTAGAAGTGTAACCTTCACAAGTTGTGTCATCCTCAGTTGCTTGCTTATTCATCATGAATAGATAACCACTGCTCTTTTGGTCATCACTATGTACCGTGTCCACATACACCATAGATTTTACTGACAAACCTTGGTTCACATGGTTGTACGGACGCTGATAAGACCCACCATTGCGGTTGTAACCGTCGTTGTTGAAACTGTGACCACCCAATTATTCCAAGTCTCTGTCGTACGGTTGCTAGCCATAGTCTGATTCAGAACCTGCGAAAAGTTCCCCTAGTAAGGTCTCCCATAGCCCCGTCCCTTGTAGCTCCTACACTCGAACTTCTTGTGGCCAAATCCACCACAATTTTAACAATGCATTCCGACAGTATCCCTCATAGTACGCCACCTCTACCACTATAGCGCAAACCCCCACCATAGCTACCTCCCCCGGAATATGACCTAAACTGATTGTAGCTACCCTGGTTGAAGTTGGAGTTACTACCAACCTCATTGTCAGCTTTCTGCATCCTAGTTATGCTTTACATGGCCTCCTTGGTCATATCTGCTAGTCGTTTAGCTTGACCACGTTTCTCATAAGCCTCCTTTAGATCATTAATCACTCCGGCTTGTAACTTATCCATGATCCTCAATGTCCACCCCTTGTCAAAACGAAGGGTCAACGCCTTCTGAATCATCTGCATATCCTCCACAAAACCCGTTAGCCCCTTAAACTTGATGTATTACTCAGACACTATCTTATCGTTGGTCATCTTGAAATAGTCAAATTTGGCGCTTAATTTACTCCTAACATGCTCCTGGACTAAATCATTTCTTATCTAAGCCTTTAACTCCTCCCAAGGAATCGCAACCTCTCCCTGGTCCTTATGTAATACCGCGTCGCCACTCTTTCCCTAAACCACCATTTCCTAGCTTGGCGCCACAAGTAGAAGGCAACCTGATCTACTTATAAGTTCTTCGATGATTAACCATCTCAAAGATACTCTCAATTCCACGGTGCCAGTTGTCAAGCAGATTGGCGCACATGTTCCCTCATATATAGTGGAACGAGGCGAGAGATAAATAGCTTGTCGCAGAGGCATCATCTACTACCTCTCTCTCTTTCTCTTTTTTTCACTCTCTATCTCTCTCCATGTCTCTCTCCCTCTCTCTCTCCTTACATTTTTCAGAGCGTCGGTGAACGCATCATTCTGCTCTATCAACCTAGTTATCTCCTCGGTACTTATATTTGTAGTCTTAGGCATAGTATTTGATCTCGTTGGCATCATTATTTATAACTTCAAAAAAAAATTAACGTAAGCATGTAGCCTACAACTCAAAACAATTCACGCCTGCAAACACAATATTTCGTCAAGTGCACAGAGCCACGTGGTCAAGTTCAATAGGCTCGGCCGAGTACTCACGGTACTCGGCCGAGTTTGCAAGAAAAAGAAGCTACCCAGAAATTCCCCACACACCCACTTGCTTGGTCGATCCTCAAAAGCCACTTAAACGAGTATGGCTCTCTCAGCCGAGTGCTCTATTTACTCGCCGGAGTACAACACTTCAGAAGCCATTTCAAAAGTACCATATCCCGCACTTGGTCGAGCACTAAGGACACTCAGTCAAGTACCCTGTACTCGCTCGAGTTCCCTGTCCCAATCGGCTGAGTCACGCAATTTTGGGCTCATCCCAACATTTTGATCATATACATATATCATATTTCTAATTCTCATGTTTTTAAAACATATAATAGTAAAAACAAACACATCAACTCCATTCAAACATGTCGTTCTCTTCATGTCACAATGTTGCTTCTCAATCTCCACACATGCCATTCACGTTCAATTATCTCACATATCATTCTTATAAAACATTCCCATTAAAGACATACACAAGCAACACACAACATTTAAGCATACCCCTGTTACATCCCTGTAGTTACCGATTAGAAGTTGCCAAGGCAATAATGCGATTTTAGGACGTCTCCCAAATCTTTGCAGTAGCACCAAACAATTTCTATTCTGGTTCATTTTATTTAGATCATACCTTACTTAAATTGGTTAATTGATTTTAGGTTCCAAAATCTTCTCCCTGATACCACTTTGTAACACCCATATCTACCAAGATGTCTAACGTAATGGCCTACTTTAGAAAATGAGTGTGCTACCATCTCAGTTGTCTGAGGTATTACATATTAAATGGACCATAATGAAACATTTTTAATAAAGTAATGTTTAAGTAATTTTAATAAATCCAAATCCAAAATGTAATACAACTGAACTCAAATCAAAATTATCTAAGCACTCAAAATCTAATGACTCAACAAAAGCTATTAAGATCATTGACGCGTGGCATCCTAGCAAACCCTCCAACAAGTTTGGACAAGTTACATGCTAAACTCCCTGGTCACCATTCCCAAATTAATCACATCAACTTTAGAAAACAAAGACGGGTTCAGTACAAATATGCAACAATAACAATAAATAACAATACTATCATCACAAGTATCTCAAGCAATACACCATCCTTCCAATCTCCGGTAACACAAGTGACTCAGATCACAACGAGTAGCCGGGTTCCAATCACAACAGATAACCCACCCATGTCGATGCCAAACCGGAACACTAGACATAAAAATTCCCGCTTACCGCAACGAGTAAACCCTGTTCATTAATGTGTATATCTCCCGTGTGGCGGGAGTAACAAGAGGCGAAACATGGGAGTGAAACCAACTACTGACATGGCTTACTACATACCAATCTCTATCAAACAACCACAATCATCATAGAAGGAACAAACTATTTGGTAAGCAATGTAGTGAAGGCGTTATCTTTCTTAGGAAAGCGCCTACCGCGATTCAACCCAGGTTAGGGTTTCTAATAATTTTCTCAACATTACCAAACTTTATTAAAGATGATAGACACTTACTAGCACGATTGATGTAAAAGAAGGTTCTTGAATGCTCAACGACAACGATTACTTGATTGAAGATGATTAGGGTGATTAAGGATGAATCGAAATGTGATTAGTGTAAATGCGAAATGATTAAGAAATCGTCAGATATAATTATATAACCCTTAATTCTGTTAATAAAAAATGCACAAAAATATGAACCCGACCGGAACACTCGGCCGAGTACATAATACTCGACGAGTGCTTCGATCACTCAGTCAAATGCCACCTACGCATACGCCTATCTAAGACACACTCCTAACTTTCTCGGTCGAGTACAACCCACTCAACCAAGTATCCAACTATTAGAATACGTAGTATCAGAGATTTTGTATATTGGTTAAGATGAACTGACTAGAATAATAGAAAAATAAATAAAAGATTACTAAAGGTAAAGGGTAACCTGTTCCGTAGGTTACCCTTCCAGTGATATAGTACTAGAAACATGAGCGCAACGATGAGATTAGTATGAGATAAAGCATAGGTTGAGGTAATTTGAGAAGGGGAGTCATAGGTCGGATTAATAATCCTATTAAATAACCCTTTTTAATAACCTTTAATCAAGTTATGTACTTCTCTACTTACAGGGTATAATATATAACTAGTTTTTGTACCCGTGAAAATCACAGATGCGTTTGAGGCTAACTATCTAAACTCACTAAAAAACATACAGTTGTAGCCTTATTAAATTGGGATGTGGTGATATCTTATTGCCTTGTGTTAGATACAGTGGAATGTGAATATATTGCACATATACTTTGCAATTGGTGAGAAGAAAAATAACATATAAATTTCAATTTCACATGAATATAGATATTAGACGGGTAATAAAATTGAACTACTTATTTGAAACTGAAAATTGTGGGCAAAATTAACCATGTCAAGTGATAAATATTCGAAACCTGCATAACTTATTTTCATCTTTGAATAATTTTTGAAAATAGCATAGTGTACAAAGATGTGGTTGCATAGACAAACAAAATGTCACAACTTTCACAACTATCTTATATACTTTATTACTACTACAATCTAGATTTACATTAACTAACATAATGTATCTACGTATGTAGTACACTTTCCTTTGCCTACATTATTAGTTTAAAAAGACAATAAACTCAATTCCTTAATGTCCTCCATGAATTTCATTTAAGTAAATCTTTATTAAAAAAAATATAGTTTCATATTCATATTGACTATACTACACGTGTTTGATTTGTTGATGAGAAATTACGATCAAAATTATTTTTATTTTACCTTTTAGGTTTAGATTTTTTTTGTTTATTACGGTTGCTTTTGTCGATAGTGATTGTGTAGGAGATTGCATAAAAGATGAGTCATTGAGAAGGTTGTCGGTAGTATTGGGTAGTCGGCGAGAGGGCCTAGTGATGGAAGGTTCCTAGGAGTTTCATGTTGGGTTGGTGATTGGGTATCAATTTCTATTTAGTTTTTCTTTAAAAAAGAGACTATATGTAATGCTCAATGTATTTAAGTCTATATTTGTTTTTCAATATTTTTTTCACCCCAATAATTATTTGTTGTTTTATCTGCTTTTTTTTTTTTTCACTTCTCTTATCACCTGCTTTATTCTTGTTTAAATTGCTTTTTTCTCAACGCATTATATTTTATTTAAATTGTTGTAAAACGTGAATTTAAAAAACGTTTACATGGAATACTATATATTATCCTTGCAGTTCGATATATTAAATTTGCTAAACTATTGAAATATTTGAAGACGTTATATGAAAATTTATGTTACAAGACATTTGTTTTACTCTCTTTATATATCAACGAATTAAAATTGAGGGGTATATAGAAAAGAAGAAATAGCATTTCTAAATAATACCAAAGTAAGATAGATTTCATGTGATTTTTATTTGTCCTATGACTTATTCTAACAATATATCCATACAATTTAAAAATTTCACATTAAAATTTAGTATTAGATTTGATAGTTAATATTTGTATACTTTTAAGGCCAAAATGTAATTTTTGTTGTACTGTTACTTTGTATTTATACTTTTATTTAACCTTTTAAAAAAATGATAATGTAACAACCCGAAAAGTACCCAATTTTTCTAGTAAAAATATTTACTAACACTTTTCAGCAGACTTAAGTTTTTAAAATAGAATTTATTGTTTCGAGTCGTATTTTAAAATTCCGAGTTCGTATTTGGAATTTCTGAGAGATTTCATGAAAATCCCGTTTTTAGTCATCTTTGACTTTTCTTGACTTTTAAGTCGTCTTTGACTTTTTCTTGACTTTTTAATGTCGTCATTGACTTTTCTTGACTTTTAAGTCATCATAAACTTTTTTTGACTTTTCTTGACTTTCAGTCAACTTTAACTTTCGTTGACTTTTTCCCGACTCGCCTTATAAGTTTGAAGACCGAAATTTTATTTAAAAAAAATAATATTTTTGATTTATTTTTATTTAGATTTATTAGAATTTATGATAATTTAATAAAATTATTTTGACTTTATTCGGAATTTATAATAAGGTTTTACGGTTTAAACCCGGGAATCATTTAACTATTCCCGACTCATCGTAAATCCCGAAACAAACCCGAAACTCGACTTTGGCATGAGTCACACGCCCAT
>JAIUZE010022510.1:0-30532 GCA_022085475.1 Heliosperma pusillum | reverse complement strand
ACTATTCAGAAAAGACAACTAAACAATGACAATTGAGCTAAGATTAAGACACTTGCAAGTACTCTGTTTCTGTTTGAATTGATTGTTAAAGAACAAGGATAGGACCTTAACCAAAGCACAAAGCCAATGGTTGAGGGTTGAACCTTGATCCCAGCACACAGCTAAGGACCCAAGCTCACTTCCAAGCACAAAGCAAAGGAAGTTGTCTCAAGCACACAGCCAAGAGATGCAACAGAAACAAGGTTTCAGTTTTATGTTTTACTTCAAATCTCATTTGCATTTCATTAGGTAAAGGCCTTATATAGGCAACAAGGATACAACTCAGACGTTAGGAGATATCTAGGGCCACAAAGGCTTACAACATGAAACAAAATAACAGCTACAAACTTGCAAGAAACTGACATAAAGTAGATAAAGCAGAAAAGTAATTCTAATGGGACAATCTGCCTTAATGGGTTTGTTGGGGTTGAAACTGGTGGAGGGGTGGACTTCTGAGCTTGATTCTTGAGCTCAACTGAAGTGGGATGGATGCCAAAGGTCCTTCTAAAAGGCCCTCGAGTTTGTTTGATCATAAAAGGAAAGTTTGATAGTGACATGTTAACTACTGCAAAAAGGCTGAAATCTGGACAGTCTGAAGTTGTCCCTAAGCTAACTCTTTGTGTGTTTGTTTCTGGGGAGGGAAGTCCTGGGGAAAGTTGTAGAGGACCTTCCCAAGACATAGGTTTGAGGGTTGGTTAGGCTTGTTTGATTGTGTGGGGCCCCATGGACCTTGTTTAGAAAGGCAGTGATAGGCTGTTTTTGGCTGGGGGCTGTTTTGTTTTGTGTGGTTTGTTTGGGTTGGGTAGAGAATGTCCATCTAAAAGGGCTCTGAGTACCCTAGAAGTAATCCATTGGGGAGATGATGAAGTGTTGGTCTGTGATGAAGAGATGGAAGAGCCTGAGGTAGAGGCTAGTGAGGAGTTGATAGAGCCTGATGCAGGGTTAAGTTTGGTAACATGGAGGGTAATGCATACTCAACCACAACCTTTGGAAGAGGACCAAAGACACCAGATCTTTAGGACCAGATGTACCATCAAGGGTAGAGTATGTAACCTCATTATTGATGGGGGAAGCTGCACTAATGTGGCTTCCAAAACACTGATAGACAAGCTAGCTCTACCCACCAAAGACCACCCCCTACCTTACAAACTCAGATGGCTAAACAAAGGGGCTGAGATCAAGGTGGATAAACAATGTGTTATACCTTTCTCAATTGGTAAAGGGTATGTGGATGAGAGTCTTTGTGATGTTCTACCTATGGATGCATGTCACCTTCTGCTTGGGAGACCATGGGAGTTTGATAGGGATGCCATACACCATGGGAGAGACAACACTTACACCTTCAAGTATGGGAAGAAGAAGATCACCCTAGCACCTTTACCACCTGCTTTAAAGATCAACCCAAACCCCATGAGTGAGGCTTCCAAAGAAGTCATGTTGATAAGTGAATCAGAAATAGCACAAGAGCTAAGTGAGCTACAACCTGTATACATATTGCTAGTCAAGGAGACTGGGATGAGTATCATTGATATCCCTGAAGAGGTCAAATCTATCCTAGAAAGTTATGGTGATGTCTTCCCTACTGAGCTTCCTAGTGGACTGCCACCACTTAGAGGGATAGAGCACCACATTGACCTAGTGCCTGGAGCTATCTTACCCAACAAGCCAGCCTACAGGAGTGACCCTAAGGCTACACAAGAGCTCCAACTTCAAGTAGGTGAACTACTCAACAAGGGCTATGTCAGAGAGTCCCTCAGTCCTTGTGCTGTACCAGCCTTGCTTGTGCCAAAGAAGGATGGGACTTGGCGTATGTGTATTGATAGTAGGGCCATCAACAACATTACCATCAAGTATAGGTTTCCCATACCTAGACTTAATGATATTCTGGATGAGCTAAGTGGGGCTCAAGTGTTCACTAAGATTGATCTGAGGCAGGGCTACCACCAAGTGAGGATAAGAGCAGGGGATGAATGGAAGACAGCTTTCAAGACTAAACATGGGCTCTATGAATGGCTGGTGATGCCTTTTGGGTTGTCTAATGCCCCTAGCACCTTCATGAGGTTGATGACAGAGGTCCTAAGGCCTTACTTAGGCAAGTGTGTAGTGGTTTACTTTGATGATATTCTTATTTACAGTTCAACTAAGGGAGAACATTTGCAACATCTGAAGTTGTTGTTTGAGGTCCTAAGAGAAAATAAGTTGTATGGCAAGCTAGAGAAGTGCACCTTCATGCAGCCTGAGGTTTACTTCCTTGGGTTCATCATCTCTAAGAAAGGGGTAGCAGTTGATCCTGAGAAAGTGCAAGCAATCAAGGAATGGCCCATTCCCCAAACTGTTACTGATGTAAGAAGTTTCCATGGGTTGGCATCTTTCTATAGGAGGTTCATACAAGGGTTTAGTTCAATCATGGCCCCTATTACTGAGTGCATGAAGAAGGGAGAGTTCAAGTGGAATGAGAAGGCTGAAAGGTCCTTCAATCTGATCAAAGAGCTATTGTGTAAGTCTCCAATATTGGTTCTACCAGACTTTAACAAACTCTTTGAGGTAGAGTGTGATGCCAGTGGTCTTGGCATAGGAGCTGTGCTTACTCAAGAAAAGAAACCTGTGGCATACTTTAGTGAGAAGCTAAATGGGGCCAAGCTTAACTATTCCACATATGACAAGGAATTCTATGCCATTGTGAGGGCATTGAATCATTGGGGACACTACTTGAAGCCTAAGCCTTTTGTGCTTCATTCTGATCATGAGGCTCTCAAATACATCAATGGACAACACAAACTCAACCCCAGGCATGCCAAATGGGTAGAGTTCTTGCAATCCTTCTCATTCTCCAGCAAGTACATAGAAGGTAAGAACAATGTTGTAGCTGATGCATTGTCTAGAAGGTCTGTAATGTTGACCTTCATGGAGCAAAGGGTGTTGGGGTTTGAATTTATGAAAGAGCTCTATCAAGAGGACCCAGACTTCAAGCATGAATGGGAGGTACACCAAGAAGGGCAAGTCAAGAAAGGGAGCAAGTACACAGCTCAAGAAGGATACTTATTCTATGGAAACAAACTATGTGTGCCTAAGGGACCTTATAGGGGACTACTGGTCAAAGAGGTTCACTCCAATGGCCTTGCTGGTCACTTTGGGGTACAGAAGACCTATGACATCTTACAAGATCAGTTCTATTGGCCTAAGATGCTCAGTGATGTGCAAGATGCCCTCAAGAGATGCAGATCTTGTCAACTAGCCAAGGCACACTTTCAAGCAGGCCCTTACACACCACTTCCAGTACCCAACAAGCCATGGGAAGACCTCAGTATGGACTTTATTGTAGCCTTACCTAGAACTCAAAGGGGAAAAGATTCAATCATGGTGGTTGTAGATAGATTCAGCAAGATGGCACATTTCATTGCTTGTAAGAAGACTGAGGATGCATTGGGGGTAGCTGAACTATACTTTAGGGAGGTTGTCAAGTTACATGGGGTCCCTAGAAGCATTGTCTCAGATAGAGACACAAAGTTCATGAGCCACTTCTGGAGAACCTTGTGGAAGCTATTGAAGACCAGGTTATTGTTTAGTACTTCTCACCATCCCCAAACTGATGGGCAGACAGAAGTCACTAACAGAACACTAGGAAAGATCTTAAGGAGCATTGTTTCTAAGTCATTGAAAGATTGGGACCTCAGCTAGCACAAGCTGAGTTTGCCTTCAACAGAGCTCCCTCCAGCAGCACAGGTAAAAGTCCTTTTGAAACAGTTTATGGTACTAATCCTCTCATGCCTACAGACCTAGCACCAGTCAAAGGAAACAAGGCAAGCTATGATGCAAAGAAAAGAGTTGAGCAAATGATACAGATTCATGAGCAAGTCAAGAAGCAGATTGAAAGGTCCAATGAGTTGTACAAGGCTAGGTCCAAGGGGCCTAAGAAAGCAAGGGAATTCAAGGCAGGGGATCTTGTATGGTTGCATTTAAGAAAAGAGAGATTTCCAGACAAGAGGAGAAACAAGCTCATGCCAAGAGCTGATGGACCATTTGAGATATTGGAGAAGATAGGCACAAATGCTTACAAGGTGGATCTACCAGGAAGCTATGGTGTACATGGTACTTTCAATGTTGGAGACCTGAGTCCCTACCAAGGTGAATCAGATGATGAAGGTGAGGAAGATTTGAGGGCAAATCCTTTTCAAGAAAGGGAGGTTGCAACAGGAGTATGTGACCAAGCCAAGACACGAGCCATGACACGAGCTCAAGACAAGACACAAACTCAAGACAAGACTCAACATCAAAACAACAACATACATTCAGACAACACCATGACCAGCTATGACAATGTTCTATTCAGTCCAAGCCACAACCACTTCAAGCCTGCTAAGACAACACCACCACAACCAGAACAAAGCCTAGCCATCCACTTCCCAAGACTAGGCCACAACAAAGCTCAGCCAACAGCCAAACAAACCCAACACAACAAAAACAGCCCCCAGCCAAAAACAGCCTATCACAGCCTTTCTAAACAAGGTCCATGGGGCCCCACACAATCAAACAAGCCTAACCAACCCTCAAACCTATGTCTTGGGAAGGTCCTCTACAACTTTCCCCAGGACTTCCCTCCCCAGAAACAAACACACAAAGAGTTAGCTTAGGGACAACTTCAGACTGTCCAGATTTCAGCCTTTTTGCAGTAGTTAACATGTCACTATCAAACTTTCCTTTTATGATCAAACAAACTCGAGGGCCTTTTAGAAGGACCTTTGGCATCCATCCCACTTCAGTTGAGCTCAAGAATCAAGCTCAGAAGTCCACCCCTCCACCAGTTTCAACCCCAACAAACCCATTAAGGCAGATTGTCCTATTAGAATTACTTTTCTGCTTTATCTACTTTATGTCAGTTTTCCTGCAAGTTTGTAGCTGTTATTTTGTTTCATGTTGTAAGCCTTTGTGGCCCTAGATATCTCCTAACGTCTGAGTTGTATCCTTGTTGCCTATATAAGGCCTTTACCTAATGAAATGCAAATCAGATTTGAAGTAAAACATAAAACTGAAACCTTGTTTCTGTTGCATCTCTTGGCTGTGTGCTTGAGACAACTTCCTTTGCTTTGTGCTTGGAAGTGAGCTGGGGTCCTTAGCTGTGTGCTGGGATCAAAGTTCAACCCTCAATCATTGGCTTTGTGCTTTGGTTAAGGTCCTATCCTTGTTCTTTAACAATCAATTCAAACAGAAACAGAGTATTTGCAAGGTGTCTGAATCTCAATCAAATTGTCATTGTTTAGTTGTCTTTCTGAATAGTTTCAGTGCAGCACCTCTTAACACGAACTGTGTTAAAATGATTTAGGTAAAATCCTCACTGCGACCGTCGTCCGTCGTGTGGTGCGAGGTCACAAAAAAAAAAAAAAAGACCATTTAGTGATAAAAAAAAAGTGACCCTTTTTATTAAAAGGGGGTTACTTTTTAACAATAAAAATTAAAAATTCACTTTTTATCACAAAATTGTTACTTTTCTTCTTCCACAAGACCAAATTTACAATTTATCTAAACCACAAATTCTCATTGAAGACGGACACTATCTGTCACAAGCTGAAGACTGATAGTACCCTCTTACAACATGCAAGTGGTAAGGACAAGTGGATGACAAATGGATCCCCACTTCCCTGCCACTTGCATATTGTGAGAGGGGCACTATCCGTCTTCATCTTGTGACGAATAGTGCCGGTCTTTAGTGACATGCTGTATCTAAACAGCTTTCATAATTGCGCTTTATTCCATTTTATTCCATCCAATTAATCATAATGTATGTATTATTAAGTTGACACAGGTGTCAGCGGATTATTCATAAATATTGAGCAGCATAGAACTGGAAACAAACCCAGATTGATTGAAGTCTAGGCTCATATTCTCAAAATAGTCTCCATTGCTCAATATTCCTACAGTTGGTCTTTCATGACGGAATAAAAAATCTCCTATATATTAAAACACAAATATTTAAAGCCTCTACATTAAGTTATCACAACAAAGTAGTTTTTTTTTTTTTTTTTTGGGCAATAGTAAAGAAAAGTTTTACATACTCATAGCCTTTTTCGCAAGGCCATGGGCAATTTTATTTAGGGAGCGGGGTATGTAACTAAAACATAAGCAATGAAATGAGAAGGCTATTTGTCGGATATCTTCTAGGATCCCTTGGACCTCATGGTGCCCTTCCTCAATATTGAAAATTTGAAGTATAAGTTGAAGGCAGTCCGATAGGACGTGCACGTGAAGAAAGTTATTAGCCCGACAACAAAGTAGTGAACCCCACTTCTTTACCTCTATTACTTTACTTTTTTTTTCATATGTATCATTTTTCACTATTTATTTTGACCCAAATAAACTCAAACTCGAAAAACCGATTGAAAATATTTGCAGATTTTTTTTATAAAACCTAAACAAAAAACTATGCGTCGTTGACATTTTTCCTACTTTCCCAACTTTAGCCTTAACTTTTAAATCTGATTCCATCCGCCTCAGTCATTTTCTTAAACTTTATCTTAGATATTGTAATAAAATATACAAAAATAATTGAGTCAGCGAGAATACTATCTATCTAATTTTTTTTTACTATTTTAAATGTAAATCACAATAGATTTACCAAAAAAATAAATTGAAGAGATTACAAATTAAACAAAAATAAATAAATTCAACAAATATAAATTATAACGAATAACGACAATGATTTGAAAAATTAATCTATCGACAATGATAATTCAAACTTCTATATTAAAATTTACTATAAAAAACACTAAAATTTGGACCATGCATAAAAACCCGTCTAATACCAGACTTGGACGTGAATATTCATGCATGAGCTTTGACCAAGAATTATTGTTTGTAAAGTATATTGGCTAATTTCACATTTTCACCCAATTGGATTATGTATGTTTTGTTAATAATATCTTTTTTATTTTTCATAAAAACATCCCGTGCAGTTTTGCACGAGGATAAAACTAGTAATATTCATAAAATTTTACTTATTAAATAATGGTCTTATTTTCTTATAAAAACGGATATTTTTTTATCACAAGCTTACTAAGTTTACGACAAAAAGTGTCCGTAAGTGGTGATGAGTTCTTTAAGATTCCATCATCCGCAATAAACAAACGCACATGCCCATTTGTTGAGATGCTGATACAACTTAATCCTTGTATGTGGTAATTTGATTGATTGATACAAAAAAATTATTGAATCATCACTAAGATCTAGTCTAGAACGGTCGGGTTTCGGGTTGGGTCATACGGATTGGATTAGGATCAAAATACGGGGTAGGAAATAGTCTCTAATACCTTTTCTTCGATTTTTTTTATAAAAAAATAAATTTTTAAAAATCTTAACGTATTTAAAATTAATATTTTGATCAAATTTAATGTTTACCCACAAAATATAATCGTACACGGCCTTTCGAGAAGAGCCCAAGAGTAAATCCGTGAACGCTTGGACCAAAGCGGACAATATCGTACTATTATGAACAGTGGACACATGTGAGCGGGGGCCTAACACGAGGTATTCACGCTTCCGCACAACAAGTGGTATCAGAGTCCGTGAGGCTTGGCCCAAAGCGAACAGTATCATACTATTATGGACAGTTGACACATGTGCAGCAGGGGCCAAACAAAAGGTATTCAAGCTTCTGCACAACAACTGGTACAAGAGCCCAAGGTTCGACTTTCGACTTGGGGTAGGTACAAGAAAAAGCACCAGGCTCAAGACTTGAATGGTGTCTTACACTATAAGGCGTGAAACTCCTAATTTCTAGAGGGAGAGATTGTAACAACCCCATATACCAAAAAGTCATACAAAACCTCCTTAGTACATGAAGATGCTACCATCTCAATTGCCCGAGGTAATACATATCAAACATGCCATAATACAGCAGTTAATTAAATCAATGGATTAATTAATGTGAATAATCCATACTATGGGTGCCCTTCCTATAATATTCCAAACAACGTTTTATCTCGCTATAATCTTAACTATGCCACTCTTTTCCGACACTACTCTCAGGTAACCTTATGCTTAAATGATCATATATCTATTTTTATTCCTATTTTCTCACCTACTCAGACTTAATCCCTTCCTATGACTCTTTGTCAATCTTCTTCTTGACTTTTACCGAATTCTTAGTCATATCTTAACTCTTAACTTACCCAAAAAAAACCAACAAATTACAATTCCTAATCAAATGCAAAAAATTCCCAGTTTCTTACACACAAAACATCATTTGCTTCATCAATGGCCATTCCACCATCATATTCATAAGACCGTGACAACTCACCATCTTTACAATTGTTTCCATCACCAATACCCTACCTGACATTAACCCACAACCACCAAGCAACCCATCGACAACCAGCACCACGTTTGCCCACTTTTGAGGCGTCTTCGTTTCGACCCACCTGCATCCAGCACCGCCTTGGTGCCGCCACCACCATTGTTCAACCCAACACCCTCGATTTGCGTGTTCTGGCACCAAATGAAATGAAATGAGGTAGATTGTGAATCAAAATATCAACCGTGATTTTTCAAAACCTTAGATCCCCATTTTAATTGGGTAGTAAACGTTAATTTGGGATTAGGACGGTTGTGGAGTTGCGTTGTTACAGTGGCCGTAGAAGGTCTGTAAGTTGGGGTAGTGGTTGTGCGGTGATGATTGTGGAGGTAATGATGATATGGTAATGGAGGTAAGTTAACCTATTAGAATAAACATGATATTACAGAAAGGGTTCAAAGAATAAGATAAGAAGAAGAGAGAGAACAAAAAAGTTGTAGAAGAGAGAGAAAGGATGGCGAGAAGTAGGGGGAGGAGGACTAAAAATATGGATTGACCGGCTTCAACAGGTAATAAAAATGACTAAGTTCAGTCGGGGAAGGGAGTAGGATAGTTAGGATTATAGTGAGTTAAAGCTTAGTGTGTAATATTATAGGAAGGACACCCATAGTATGGATTATTATCATTAATTAATCCTAAATCAATAGTTTAAAGTGAATAGTTACATTATTCTAAATTCAGACGACAAACTGTCTTAAACAATAATCCAAACTCAAGCAACGATAAAAGTAAAGAATGATAAATGTAAATGTCTAAGAATCTTGGTATCTCTGCGAAAGCTACCACACGACCGTGGCAATCCCATCAACTCCTCAGTGCAAGCTCAACGAGTTACTTGCTGATCACCTGCTCATCATTCCCCAATGGATCACAACAGTTTTTTAAAGCAGTAACGGGGTCAGTATTAGTATACGCCGACCAATGTAAAAGATAGTCAAAGTAAGCAATAGGGAATAAGAAACCGGAAGGCCACTGCAGCGTTTACCTCAGCAGCATCAGGCTACCACCCTGAGTCCTTGACCTTCAAATCCACCAATTGATGGCAGACCGTAGCACTGGACATCGACATCCCCTCTCACCGCAATGAGAGTTCCCGGAACATTAATGTACATATCCCCTCTCAGCGGGAGAGCTACGAGAGGCCAACTCGGGGTGCGATCCGTCTCCCGGCGGATCACCAAAATAGTAACCAAGTGAGCACTCCAAACATTAAACCCGAACTCCGTCATCATCATCAATCAAGTAACAGTATCACAACAACATCTTATCACAAAGATTAACATACACAATTACTGAGTTGGGAAACCCTACCTTATAGCAAATCCGCAAGAAGCACAAGCAATAAAATCAGAAATTCTCTTCTACAGAGTCTCCCCCTAAACATACAAGGATTGTACAATTAATAACTAACAATCTTCTCTTTTCCCCCAATTCAATTAGGGTTACAACGTATAGTATCAATTAATAGCAATAATCACATAGTTGAATTACTTACCGAGAAAATCGACAAGCAAAGACGCAAATCCGATCCGGCTTGGGATGATTAAGTTTTAGAGAGGTTACGGTTTTGATTATGAAAAGTAAAGTGATAATTATGTTTTAATCCTTCTTAAAAATCCTTAATCAAACCGTCCGAAATAATCTCGCAGACCGGTGTACTCGGTCGAGTACAATATGTACTCGGTCGAGTATACCTCACTCGGTCAAGTGCTCACTACACTCGGCCGAGTGCCTAAGAACATAATATTGTTCAACTGACATACCAACCTTAATCGGCCGAATACCCTCTACTAGGCTGAGTACCCAATCCACTCGGCCGAGTAACCTCGACTCGACCAAGTATCTAGTACTCAGTAATACAGAGTATCACAGAGATAATATGTTCGCAAAGGCGACAAGGTCTCACGACGACGAGACATGTCGTACAGGAGAAGATTGTCAGCGACTCAGCGAGGTGGCTGAGGCCTCATGGAGGAACAAAAGCGGTCCATGATAAGTCCAAAGGCGGTCGGGGTGGCACGCTGAGGGCCCGAGGCTTTGGATGCGGACCCAGTCTAGGTATTGGATGTAATAGAAGTTTGGTCCACTTTTGTAGAACAAGTCCTATGAAGAGACACATGGATCCCTGGGGTGACACATGGTGTGGCTCTTAAGGGGAGCTCATCAAGATGTGGTGATGCAGGGTGTCTAGAAGTTGGGGCAGCAGGTTGTGGAGAGATCCTCTATGGAGATCAAGGTTTGAGTCAAAATGATGGTCCTTGGTTTGAGGAGAGAATTATTAGGCTGCAAATCCATGTCTCACATCTGTAAAATAAAGGTGAAAGAAGATCTTTATAAGTATCCAAAAAAATATATTAGTACAAGGCCTTTTGGGAAGAGCCCAAAAGTAAATATGTGAGAGCATGTCCCAAAGCGGACAATATCGTATTATTATTAGGGGCCCAAAAGGTCACCGCGCTTCCGCACAACAAGAATTGTTGTGCGCATAAGTGTGTTGAGACAATGCAAAAACAGTTGCAAAATAAACAACACGGAAATTTACATGGTTCACTATCAATATGATAGCAACGTCCACAGGGCCAGGGAAATATTTCCCTATGTAGGGAGAAAATTACATATTACAAAAGATGAGTTCTGAAACTGCCTCTTTAAGTTTTCTACATTTCTCTTTCCTAAAACAAATCAAACTTCCATCTGAAATCAAACTCTCACATATCCTACTGCGACTCAAATAGTCACATACTCACATATTTAACAATCTCCACCTTAAATCGAAAAGTTGTAACTTGGAACGACTTTCAAATCCACTGAGCCCCGCCTCAGATGTTAGTCTCATTCTAAGAGACACTGTGCTAGCTCCACCTTAGCCAAGATGAGCCTAACACTAAAGCCAGAACCTGATCATTGTCGGAGTCTTATGTCTATGCCGAGGGATAGACGTCCCCGTCATGGCTCATTTTTTGTGCTCGCGCTGGAGTACTCACACCCTTGTCAGGGTGATCCCGCACTCAACGGGACGTGCTAGCTAACTGGTGACTCCTCATAAACTAACTTCTGACCCAACATCTTCTGGCTTATACTTCTTGCACGAGACACAATAGCTACCTTTTAGTATACAAGACTTTAAATATCCAAACTTATCATATCCGCAGTTGAAAGACTATTTGTTATTCTTCTTGGCAACCTGTTATCGCAACCAACACTTTAAGAGTATCAGATAACTCCCCCTTACCGTTGATATGACCATCCTGAACACAAGACAAACTCTTCAATATGATTGTTGAACTTCTTGGTTATCCTGATCCATCGACCATCAGAGCCTCAGGAAGCTCCACGTCATCTTCGACACCATCAACTATCAAACCAGAAGCGAGATTTAACCTCTCTAGACTAACATGCCTAGTATGACCCACCTCTACACTACCATAATGCTTAGTCGGTGACATCTCTCTAGTCAATGTTTTACCTTGTAAAAGATACAAGTTACCTGCACTAGATTTCACACCACAAAGCAACTCCCATGGTCCCTTGCACACACGCAATACTCCATGTTCTCCTTGAAATCGAAAACCCCTCAGCTCTAACATTCCAATAGAAATAATATTACTCTTAAGTTATGGAATGTGTTGAACACCCTTGAGTGATCTAACTTTTCCATCATACATTAGAAACTTCACAGAGGCTACTCCAACAGCCTCACAAATTGTTCCATTACCAATGGTAATAGTGCTCCTATGATGACTATATGTCAGAAACATCACTCATCTAGATCACATGTGAGATTTGCATCCACTATTAAGAACCCATATATCACCTAGATGCTTCTTTTCTTGGGCCACCAATGCTAGATCATCTTCAGAGTCGTAATCACTTTTTGATTGTCGTGCTGTTGTATAAGAAGCAAAATTTTCCTTATTTGATTTAGGTCATTCTAACTTCCAATGACCCTTTTCACCACAGTTATGTCAATAATCACTAGAACTTGTTCCCTTTGAGTTAGGCCTGTAGGACTTCTTATTGTTCCCTCCAGTCTAAACCCCTTCCCGTCAACCTTCAGCAACGAAGCCCAAAGCTTTATTATCTACCACAACATTAATTAGTTGCCTTTTGGCGTAACTTCCTAGTGTAAAACGATTACACCTCTTTTAGGGTCAAAATCTCCTAACCCACAACAAGCGACTCTACAAAGTTCTCATATGATGATGGTAAAGAAACCGACAAAATAAGCGTAACATCCTCATCTTCTATCTTACCATCTAAATTACGTAGATCTAGTAAAATAGAGTTAAGCCTATCAAGATGATCCTGAAGTGACATACATTTTTGCCTTCTAAGGCCAAACAAACGTTGTTTTAATAACAATTTATTGGTGAGTGTTTTAGTCATCTCCAATTTTGTCGACAAGACAACTGCAACTTCCTCACTTACAACTTAGGTAATAAATTCGTCTGCAAGACATAACAATATTGTAGCATGAGCCCTTTTCACCACCGTCACCAACTCGAGACTCTCAGTCGCCGTGACTGACTCCTCAGCCCCCGCCACCGCCCTTGCGACAATCTTTGTCACCTCCGTGGAGAAATTTGGCGTCAACGGTCTTCAAATACAATGCTGCTTAGGCAAAGCCTTTATCTTTATCTATCGATCTTTGTAGCTAACTGTCGGGTTGGTCTGGTCGTTTCGGGTTCGGGTCGATGGTAAACTATTATCATGTTTTCTATGAATAATAATTAATGTACAAAATTAAACATTGGGTCAAATTATATTGGATTGGATCAATTTGAGTTCGAGTCATGCTCGGGTGTCGGGTCGGGTCAATTCTACCAACTCGTAAGTATAATGAAGTTGTGAAAGTTTGTAATCAGATATGCCGAATTATGATTTTCACCTTGTAATTGTAATTTTTTCGAAACGCCAATGTAGGTTAGTTCTTTTGGAGAAGAATATGATAGTCATACAAGTGGCTGATTCTAAGGCACGATTTTGTGATTTTCGTTGACTCAATCCAAACCGACTACTTTGAAACAAAACTTAATAACGTTGATCAATCTATTTTGGTGATACACATTCTCGCTAAAATCAAAATCAAAGTTCAATATGTTAATTTTCCCTCGGGTAAAGAACAAGAAATACATTTTGATGCTCGTTGATTTTTGAAACAAATCATAACGGGTAATACTCAATGACCTTACTAGCTAAATTAAATAATATCTACTCAAAACTTTAAAGGCAAATTACACAAAAATAATCCAACGTTTGAACAATCTTCCGAAAATGATTCCACCTTATTTCTTATAAAAAAATAATCCCACGTTTTAGTTTGGGTTACGATAATAATCCGACTTTTTACGAACCTAACTATATTTACTAGGTTCCTTTACAAAGCTAATTCCATACCAACTTATTCTATTTAAAAAAAATAAAAAATCTCGGCTCCACATTAATTTATTATACACTCATTCTATTGAACTAAACCATCACCAATTCCTATCACTAGCCTCTTTTCCCCTAATTGTATCAATCATATTACATTTTTGCTAAAAGAAGACAACTTTCAAGGTATTTTATTCATTTCATTAATGTTCTTATGTTTACCCAGAAATTTTGTGTTTGTTATAATTGTCTCAATATTCACCAATCCATCACTACACCATCCTCCTCCCATCCGACATTTTTTTCTCGATAAAGAATTAGTTGAAGAATTTTAATTTTTGCTCTAAAAATTGTCAAACCTAATAACTGAAATTAGGATTGGGATAGATGAGACCAAATTTGTAACCCAAACCAAAACTTGGGATTAATTTTGTAAAAGAGCCGAAGTGGGATTACTTTTGGAAGATTGTCTAAACGTTGGATTATTTTTATGTAATTTGCCAACTTTAAATAATAACTATAATAATTATATTTTGGTGAAACACATCCTGGCGTAATTTACGTTTAATTGATGATGTGTTAGAAGCTAAACTACTATGACACATGATAGAACACAAAATTGGGACAAATGATTCATTCTTCTCCATTGTATAGTGTTGCTCTTAAGAATTCTTTTAGCGTACTAATCTTGTTTTATGTTTGTATGAACAAATTAATGATAGATGATTTAAATCGTCGGAATGAATGTATAATGCTACAAGCCTACAAACGTACAACTCTTGCTAATATAGTTGAAGGTATTGGGGTTTTTAATGTGTTCTACTTGTCAACAATGGCTCAACATAAAAAATAATTCATGCATACTTAAGATACTTTATATTTGCAAAAGTTGACTCGTAACGGGTTGAGAATAATATCAAACGTCACGCGCATTTACCAAATAACATTGATTACATCTTATCTTTTGGTGAGGAAGTTATGATAGCTAAAAATATACGAATCAAAAAAGATATTTACTTCACCGTTGAATGAGCAAATTATCCAAACTTTAATGGAAATATATCATGTCGAATTTGTTACGCCAATATATCATACACTAGTTCTTCATATATACGCCAACACACGGTGTCCCTAACTCTCTCAAGTAAATCATTCGAGAAAAAAAAATGAATGTTTTTGTATATTTGAAGCGTTGTCTAATAGATCATCTTAAGAAATTTCTAAACTGTAAGTATCATTTAATTTTCATAGTATCAATTTTATTTACAGATTTTAAACCGATTTTTGTCTCATTTATGTTGACATTGGTAATGTTGTTAGTTCAGATGCAATTAAATCACCTATATTCTTCTTATTTCAAACTTGGCCAAAATTAAGAGGTAAACTTATCTTGACTCTTAATTGTTATTTTAGGAGTTGGTGTATTTTTTTTTCCTTTGCAAGGCATGATTGATTCATTTGTATCAATGATATATAAAATTATTACATACGGAGTAGTAGTCTTGACTATACAAATTAGGATCTAATTGTTTTTTCATATAGTTTTGACTATACAAACAAGACCCGCCTTAATTATTGATCAATAAAACCAATACACAACTTTAATGTGTGGCTTTTATGACATATGAATTAATCATTATATCTAACATGTATCAAAACCCTATGAATAATCAACTTTTATGGCATGAGGTCCTTGAGTGTTCTTCATCTCTCTTGCTTATACCCCGAAACACGCTAAAAACCTAATTAGTTCAGGAGGTTTCAAGGAAAGTAGGGGGAGAACCAGAATTCAAGAGTACATAGGGCTAGATCAATGAAGTTGGTGGTGGTTAGCCGTGTTAGAACCGTATGGTCGTGCTATGCGTGTAGTATACTGCTGAAATAGTGATCGCTGGCTTAGCCATAATATTCTCTATACATTTTTTTTTTCAGTAGGTCTTGTTTGCGACGCATCGGATCTTGCGACGGGTATTTTGTGAGAGGAAATGGGTATAGGAGACAAGGTGGGTCACCCCTATGTGCTTCTCCACTCACCCTTAATGGGTATTTTGTGAGAGAATATGGTATTCGTCTTAAGCTTGCGACGGATAGTGTCCGTCACAAATGAAAATTTGTGTTTTTTTTGTATAGAATTAATCTTTTTTTTTTCCTATTTTCTTCTCATTCACATGTTGGGGTTAAAATAAGAAACTTTGACCATAGGTAAAACTAAAAATTTTGAGCCATAATATTCTCTATACAAGTTTGATAAATAAAACTAAAAATTTTGTATTTATTATTCAAAGATCTTTAATAAAATAGTAATTTAGACGAAAACAATATCATAAAGATGGTTAGTATGTGGCACTGAAGACATTGGAAAATGAAATGAGCAGAAAATACGAGGTAGTACAAAATATTAAGATTTTTCTATTAAAAATGAGTAAGATATTTATAATTATTTATACTCGTACAAAGATATTTTTAACACAATCTAAGGTTTTATTTCTTGAGTTATCCTAAAAATAATTACGAAGTATTTGATAAAGTAGAAGTCTAGTTACCAACATAAAATGTCGTCTATGACCTCAAGTTTTTAAATAGGTTTTTCTATTCTTTCAACCTGTCTTCAAAATTTTATGAATTGTATTTTTTAAATATATATATTATTCATGTCGTAACATTTTTTATGCAAAATGTTTTTGGAAGAATACATGTTTAGTCATTTTGATAAAATAATTACAAAAAACAACTAAATAAATTTAGGTTACAAAGAAAAACATTGAAATTGTAAGTAGCGCAGCAATAATTGAGCTAATTACCTTGTCTTTTTTTTTTTGAAACCCAAAGTTGGGTTATATCATATAGTATTATCAATATCACCGAGTACAACATTACTGACGCATCGATCCATGCTCGTCTACTGTCTTCTTGGAATGTTATATGAGCAAATTCATGGGCAAATTCATGAGCTAATTACCTTGTCTTGAATAGATAACATATGATCACTTCTCTTACCATCTGAACTACAGACTATCACCGAGTAGATGTAATAAATTTTGTTCTAAAAAAGTACCAAGTCTACAACCCTAGTAGCCTAGTACTTGGGTGGGGCCATGGAGGAAAGCTAACACGTGTCGTTTTGATGTGTCAAACGATATTTATAACAAGACATAGCACGGTGGCAAGTTAAGGTCAGTCCACAGGGACGGTGGGTATTCGATATGCAAAGTCAAAACTAGCTATGCTCAAGAGTGTCACGATATAGAAGTGTATTTGAAACTAATCTAAGAACATTGATTAAATGCAAATAAGTAGGAAAGTAAGACTAAACTAAGATAATCAAATAACAAGCAATAAAAGGAAAGTCTAGGATCGGTGGGTTTAAATGGGTAATTTGGGTTCTAGTGAGTCGGGTTCATAGTTAATGGGTAGTCAAACTTGGGCGCGGTGGATTGAGGCTCTTGGTCTTACAATCCCTCCCATATACCGAACCAAGCTAGCTCTCGCGTACACAAGGTCGATATACCAACTATATGCAAATCCTAACATATTCCGAGGCTTTCGATCTTACGGAAATGTATAATGAACATGAATCACGCAAGTTTGTCAAGCAAGCATTTCATCAAACATGTGGTATGCATAAGTTGGAAGAAAGACAATTAATCAACAAATCAACCCAACAAGCAAAGATTAACCCTCATTAAAACCCATTATCCCCCACTAATCCTAGATTAATCACTACTCACTGCTTAACATGAGGAATATGGAAGAATAAGATATAAAACAAAGACAAGACATAATGATAAGAAGGAAACAAAACAAGTAATGATGTGACACCCTCAAATTAGCGGAAAGAAAAAAAAAATTATTTAAATACATAAAAGGTAATAAAACATAACGAAGGTGTCATAAAATAAAAAGGGTCATTACAAAACGGAAATAATATTCTACAAAGAAATATACAAGACGGGAGACATATCTCCCGTATAAATACGGAAATAAAACGAGTGTATAATAATATACAATCTAAGAACCAAATATAGGTCCAAGGTAAATACTTCGCTCGCTAGCTCGTCAATGTACCCCAAATATGCATTCACCGCCTGTTCGACCGCATTAAATATAAACACGGAAGCCACAGTCAGTGGGGAGTAACTCCGAGTTCTCCCAGCCACGAAATGTCAAGTTTAATTAAACATGAATAACATAAAAGCAATGTATATAGAACAAATCAAAACTTTAACATATATGATATTTTTTTTTCATGTTACGAAACAAATAACTAACATATAACCTAGCATATTAAAGCTATCATGTGAAACCGATAATAAACTATAACCCGAGGTAGGGAAGCTGGTATGCTGGCTCAGCGGTTACCATGTAACATGGCCCTGATACACTCAAACCCTAATCAACACGTAATCATGTGAATCAGGTAACAATCGGGAATCCAAACTCTATCAATCTTAGCCGGCTTGCATCTCACCTTCTAAAACTCATAGAATCATACAAACATGAAAGACCAATACTTCTACAAACAGGCATAAGTTCTTAGTCCAGTCAATAGTCGACTTCTGTAACTCGAGGCTATACCACAAGGTAGGAAAACATCCTATTCCTAGACTGATCAGACCTAGCGACAACAGCATTTCCATTCCCACGTCCCATGACATAACGTCTATGAGAACTCTACTAGTCGCCCCCCTATTTAAAGCAGAGATGGCTAGTACTTAAGCTGCTCCGTCCCAAACGGATCAGGCAGCCATGCCCCGACGTTGGGATTATAAACCCCCCAAGCCGGAACAAAAGCTATCATCAGTGAACTCCAATACTCGTTAAAGATAGACGGGGCCTATCATGTCATGGTCCAAGATACTCATCTAGAATTAGAATGGTCAATACCTCCATCCTACTCATAATTCTCATGGTACTTTAGTCAACCGACATCAACCATATAATCAAACGTCACAAACCGTTTTTCCCTATCATGTGACTAATTGCATATAAATCATAATCAAATATCATATCGCCTCATATCTACTAAGGCTAATTCATTAATTAAATACAACCTTACTTGCAGACAAATCCCCGACCCGAGTCCCGCGACGGGTCATCAGTCAAAACGGGGCTGACTAGATCTTAGTTTGACCAAACCCGTTTGGTCAAAACGGCTAGAAACAGAGTCTTTATCACATAGACTTAACCATAAAAGTCAACATATTCATTACAGTGTGATTTATTAAGTACTTCTAACATGTGAAGTTATTCTATCATACCAAAACCCGCTTGACTTAAACGATTTCAACGTAAACTTAATCTCGTATTATAATTTCTAACATGTGAGACATAATAATTTTATGAAAACCTTTTTAATTAAATATTTTACTTATTAATATTTCCCACTTGCTAAATATTACAAAACACGATAAAAAAGACGATAACTCAAAAACCGTCACAAGTCCCAAAGTGGGACCCACGGGCTGAGTTGGGCCGGACCCCACATGGGCCTGGATGGGCCCCACGGCCTGTTTTGGGGCAAAATGGGTTGTTTTGGCCTTTTTAACGGTTTTACTAAAAACCGTTTCTAATTATTTCCCGCATGCTTTAACATCATTAAAACCCGTCAAAACAACAATTAAACAATCAAACATTGACACAACCCAAAGACCAAAACCCGGACCCACCATAGACCAACCCAGACCGGCTGGACCGGCCTGAACCGGTCTGACCAGCCTGAACCGGCCGGTTCACAGCCCACCATACCCGGCCACCTCCACGGCCTCAACAACCACCACCCCAATTAAATTCTAACATGTTTTTAATTAACAAACATCCATTTTTAAACATCCAATTCAACCATCAATCATACAAAAATCATGATTATAATTAAATCATACTAACATGTCTAGAACACTAACATATTAAAAATTCCATACAACATATAAATCATACTACTTAACATGTTACTACTAAAACTCATTAGTAACCATAATATGAACTAAAACCTAAGAAACTAAGGCTATGTGACATTATATCGTCGAGTAACTCGGAATCGTTAACTTAGCTTAGCTAAAATCAAGTAGCACCAAAATAATAAGAAGTATAAACTAAGAAACCCGTCTTCTAATCTTCCCCTAATATATACGAGTCACCAAACTCGTCTTCAAAAATCTTCCCCTATAAGAAATGACAAGAAAACATTATTAGAAGTAAAAATAGATTTTCCATAATTAAAGTCTTGAAACCGATTTTGACGGAATTGAAAATAAACGCGTACTTGAAGATGTCCGACGAAGAGGAGATCTAGAATATAAGTTAGGCGGATTTAAATTAAGAAATGAAGGTTTTATGATGATTTTGCTCAAGAACGACGAAGAACAAATGAAGAACGACGAAGAACGAATGAAGAACGATGAAGAACGATTAATTAGATCTTAATTTGATTGATTGTAAAATGAAAAGTTGTTGGTGAGTAATGAAAGAAAGAAAATATCAAGGCTTAAGAGGGGAAAAAGAGACGTGTGAAATGGAGAGGAATCGGGTCTGTTTTTACGCGATTTGCGGAGTTTAAGTTGACAGACCGATAAAGTTACAAATATCTTAGATATTTTTATTAGTTTAATCATATTAATTAAAAGATCTAATATGAGTGGAAAAAAGTGACATGGGGCGTATGACTCATGTCAAAGTCGGGTTTCGGGACTTAAGTTGACCCGGGAATAGTTAAATGACGTTTGGGGTTAAATCATAAAAGTTATTCTTTAATTCCGAATAAATTCAAAATAATTATATTAAATTATCATAAATTCAAATAAATCTTAATAAAAATAAATTAAATTTATTATTTTTCAAAATAAAATTTCGGTCTTTAAAATTACGAGGTGAGTCGGAAAAGTCAACGAAAGTCAAAGTCGACTTAAAAGTCAAGAAAAGTCAAAGATGACTTAAAAGTCAAGAAAAGTTTATGACGACTTAAAAGTCAAGAAAAGTCAATGACGACTTTAAAAAGTCAAGAAAAGTCAAAGACGACTTAAAAGTCAAGAAAAGTCAAAGATGACTAAAAACGGGATTTTCATGAAATCTCTCAGAAATTCCAAATACGAACGCGGAATTTCAAAATACGACTCGAAACAATAAATTCTATTTTAAAAACTTAAGTCTGCTGAAAAGTGTTAGTAAATATTTTTACTAGAAAAAGGGTACTTTCGGGTTGTTACAGGTATTGATAATATTATCACAGACATTTTTCTCAATGTGCATGAAATCGAGGCAATGCCTGACCTCCAGGTCAGGCCAATATGGAAGTTTATCAAAAAATATGGATCTTTTCTTATACCCACGAGTAGACAATTTAGAGCCGTTCTTCTTCCCATATTTTATCTCTATATGCTTTACTTTCTGATAAACTTCATGCCCACTCAAAATTCTAGGAGGTTGACGATGTTCTTGACGTCCATTAAATGCTTTCTGCTGCTTGCGATAACAATGGTCAGGATCCAAGCCCCTCCTATTTCCCAAATACACATACTTATGAGAACACTTCAAGTATTCAGACTCGATATCCTCCCCACACAATGGACATGCCTCTTTCCCATGCACCGTATGCCCAGAAAGGTCGCCATAAGCCGGATAGTCGGTTATTGTACACAATAACATCGCTCTCAAATTGAAAGTTTCATTCCTATATGCATCAAATACTTCTATCCCACTATCCCACAAAATTCGCAAATCATCTAAAAGAGGTTCCAAATAGACATCTATATTATTTCCAGGTTGTTTAGGGCCGGAAATTAACAACGACAACATCAAGTACTTTCTTTTCATGCACACATATGGAGGTAAGTTGTATATTGCCAACACTACTGGCCAAGTACTATGTTGGGTACTCATGTTTCCATGTGGGTTCATTCCATCAGTGGACAGCGCTAGACGTAAGTTTCTAGGTTCAATGCCGAACTCGGGATACTTAGCGTCGAACGATTTCCATTGCATACCATCTGCCGGGTGTCTTAGCTTCCCATCATTTATTCTTCCAGTTTCATGCCAAGTTAACATTTTTGAATCATTGCTATTCGCAAACATCCTTATGAATCTTGGTATCACTGGAAAATACCATAACACCTTAGCCGGGATCCCTTCCTTATCCTTATAACGCCACTCAAAACAAACCGGACAATTGGTTAAGTTTTGATATAATTTTCGATACAATACGCAATCATTTGGACATGCATGTATTTTCTCATATTTCATACCCACCCCTCTAATTAGTTTTTTAGCCTCATATGTCTTAACGGGAAGAACATTACCATCTGGAAGCATGTCGTTTATCAAGGCTAATAAACTAGTGAAACACGTGTCACTAACCCCATTTGCCCCCTTGATATTATACAACTTCACCACAGCCGACATCTTTGTGTACTTACAACCAGGGTATAGAGGCGCTTCAGACTCACACAACTTCTTATACATGTTGTCAAGGTCATCCAAATTAATGTTTTCATCTTCAAAAGCATTTGATTCATCATCTTTTTCTTCATTATCTGTAGACCCAACATTCAACTCGTCTGCTTCCAACTCAACATACTCGGCAAACTCGGGATCATCAGTTATCCTTTCGTATACCTCAAGATCATCTTCTTCAAAATTATTATCTTCCTCTAATGATTCCCCATGAAAAATCCAACGGGTATAGGATCGACTAAAACTATACTTTTCTAGGTGAATTTTAACGTCCGGAATAGCCATATACCTAATATTACCACATCTTTCACAAGGGCATGGAATACTAGAAGAACCATTCAAATTGTTCGCAACGACTTCATAAAATTCAGCTAAACCATCCTTATAGTTTGGGTCACTCATATTCGCAGCATTCATCCAAGTTCGAGTCATTTATCTACATTCGTAGTATATATAGTAAGCCAAGTAATTCAGAAAATCCAACTAATTAAAACTAATTCAATAATAAGCCAACTAATTCAGAAAATGCAATGTATAAGGCAACTAATTCACAAATAAACGAAATTCAGGAAATCAATAAAGAAAAATTATTAGAATACCTGATTAATAAGAAATAGCAGACGGAGATGATGACAAAGAGACGATCAGGAAATCAATAAATTATTAGTGTTTGTGGTTTTGTGATGCAGTATAATCGCTTTGTGTTTGTGTTTTTGTGTTGCAGTACAGTGTTATTAGTGTTGTGTGTTTTTTTCATCTTTATTAAAAGTATTGACAACGGTTATTATTCATAGTCACCGTTGTTATTAGGTTCTTTATTTAAAACGGTTAACAAAGTTATATCCGTTGTTACAACTAACAACAACGTACAACAAAATGATATCCGTTGTTATTAATTTAAGCCAAATATTGCGCCAAATTAATAACACATTATAACAATGGGCTTTTCATACCCGTTGTTATTACTTTTCCTTATTTCGCGCTAAATTAATAACAACGGATATAGAATAAACTGTTGTTATTAGTAAATTTATTTACAACGGTTATTTTAGTTCACGCCGTTGTTAAAACTATTAACAACGTTCGAAAAACTAATACCGTTGTTATTAGGTTTAATAAAATTCCGCGGAAAAATAATTCTCCATTCCACAACGGTTTTTCTTAATTTTCGTGAGTATGCGTTGTTGATGGGGCGTTGTTATTGCCCGAATTTGTAGTAGTGATAGAATACCTAATGAATGAATTAGGATACAATGTTTAAGAAATAGGTGGTCATATTAATGGAAATGTAATGAATTATAAGAGTCTCATTTTGAAGTGAAAAAAGTTGACATGAAATTTGAAATGCAATTATCAATGTAACCTTCAGTTTATGATGCAATACCTTCACTTTTTGTTCAATTTATGTTACACAAAACAGTTTATGTTCAATTTATGTTACGCAAAACAGTTTACGTTCAATTTATGTTACGCAAAACAGTTTATGTTCGGGTTATGTTAAAAATAAAAACAGATTAAGTTCAGTTTTGAGATGAACAAAACAGTTTATGATCATGTTACACAAAATTGTTTAGCAAATGAATACACAAAACAGTTTATGTTCGGGTATGTAAAGGAGAAATGAAGTTTATGTTCGGGTTATGTAAAAAAAACAGATTAAGTTCAGTTTTTAGATAAACAAAACAGTTTATGATCATGTTACACAAAACAGTTCAGCAAATGAATAAGCAAAACAATTTATGTTCGGGTATGTAAACCAGTAATGAAGTTTATGTTCGGGTTATGTTACAAAAAAACAGATCAAGTATAGTTTTTAGATAAACAAAACAGTTTATGAACATGTTACACAAAACAGTTCAGCAATTGAATACACAAAACAGTTATGACAAAACAGTTAAATGTAATCATAGTTCAGTTAATAAAAAATGAAAGACTACATAACCTCTCAGGCTTACTAGGCCTCATCATCGAGTTATGACAAGTAATAAAGCCACCGACACACACACCCAATGAACATAGACCACGCTTTCCAATGAAATACAGAAATGAGAAAGGCAACAAGTGACATTGCTCTCAAACCTGTCAGGTTTAGTCATCATAGAGCACTAATTGAAACTGCATTTCAAATAGATGAACACACACCATTCATTGGTAGACCATGTGGCGGCTTAATTACTTTTATTTAATGGCCACTTACCGCTCATGTATAACAAAAACAATAAAGCTCTCAAACCATTAAGGAATTTTTCATCACTGAGCAACAAACAAAGTTCTCAAGGCAAAACAAACACGCAAATGAATTGTCTATGTTAAATGTAATCATAGTTCAGTGAAAGACGGCCTTAACAACCTAAGCTATTTGAACAAATTAGTCATATAATTGACATAACCATTTATAAAGTAACTACTTATGAGACCTTTTATATATTGGTTTTACATGTGAAAGAGTTTTATATAAAACTTTCTCAATATTCAAATGCACAAAAAATAATTTAGATTCGTAGAAACAAATAAACGAACACTATTTGAACAAATTAGTCATGTTGGGCTGATTATATGGCTCATGTTAAATACATGCCCAATAAATCCATGAGTAATGAAAGACGGCCTTAACAACCTAAGCTAATCGACTAATCACAAATAAAACTTAGTACTTCATCAAGCTTTTTACTCAACCGTGTGCCGCTTTCTTTTCTTCTCATTATACCTTCCCTCAAACTCTCACTTTTTCCTCTGTAAAAATTATTCAGTACTCCGTCCTTTATAAAACCTAATAACCCACCATTAATTGCTCATATTTGTTTGCATATCCAAGCGATTAATGTGGTGGGGTGTGAGTATACAAAATGGGAGATCTTGTTGAATAATTGAATATTAAATTTTTTCCTTTACTGATCTTCTTGTGTGAGTATTTAGTTATTATTATTCGATTTATGAAGTCTTTGATTTAGCAATGTTGGGTGTTTACTGACATGGCTTTGCATGAAATTTATTCTCATGATACATTTTTTCTTGTAATCAAAAAGATATTACTCCATCAATTAGTTCTTCTCAATTAATATTAATTCATTTATGACACTTACTTTTTACAAATTTTTAAACAAAGTATTCTTCAAAAAAAAAAGGTGCTTAATTATTTTTGTGATATTGATGAGTTGATGATTGTAAATATTGCAGTTTGTAAAATTGTTGTGAAGTTGTTTATTAAATCTGTATTTATTGATAGTTATTAGACACCTTAAATAAGGATGAATCATGTGATATATAGAGTAATGTTTAGGCTTGATCCATGCAAGTAATTAATTCCCAAAATATTAGTGGACCCTTAAAACTCCTCCTTTTAAGGAGAGCTTGACAAATAAGCACATTGGTTGTTCCTTTAATAAATAAGGATAGACAAAATCATGGGCTCATAGTTGTTCAAATTAGAATGTCCAGGTACATTTTGCAGTATATTTATGCTTACCCTTAATAATAAAGTAAATGAAACATACCTTAAACCAAAAGTGTAATCGTTTCGTTAAATAATACTGTTAAACTAATTTTGTAGACTATGTGTATCGCGATTAAAGAACGAATAAGCATAAACACAAATAGTAGCACTGACTAGGTTTAAGAATCATGGAGGTATTATGTGACTGAAGTGATTGAATCGCCTATATATTGAAACTCAAACATATAAAACTCCTATATTAACCCACGTTATCACAACAATTTTTTTTTCTTCTTCAATACATATATGGGAGTAAAAGTAGTGGTGGACCCCACTTTTTTTCTCCATTACTTTAATTTACAATTTAGACTTCAGAGTTTTTCATGTGTATCTTTATTTTTTTACTATTTATTTTGGCTATATTTTAAATTTTGGCCTCTCCATAAATTTCATCTGTCTTATATAACTCATTTAGAGTAATTAAAGACATGGTCAAATAAACCCGAACTCGAAAAACCGATTGAAAATATTAGGGGACTTTTTGTGTGACACATGTTTTCATATCAGTTGTAATTATTTTATCATATATTGTAACCATTTTTAATTAGTATCCAATTTTATAGTATACGTACACCTTTTATTACTTTTTGAACAAATTTTCCATTAGTTTATATTTAGTTTTTCAATAAGTAAAATTGTAAAGTCATTTTACACTAATTTAGTGTAAAAGCGCCTTACACAAGAGTTATTGTTCGTAAAATATATTTGGGTAATTTCATAAATTTCACCCAATTATATCATGTATGTTTCGTTGATAATATCTTTAATATTTTTCATAAAAATATCCCCGTGCAATTTTGCACGAGGTTTAAACTAGTTTAACTAATTAGCTTTACAATTGGGTAAAATTGCTTACAAGTCTGTGTTGTTCACCAATATATAAAGGAACACAAAAATCCACAATTAAAATAGTCGTTATGTCGGATTTATTTTGGCATTTAAGGGTGATTCACTATAATTACATGTCTAACAATAATACAAATAATTGCATCGACGTGAAAGAGAAACAAAACTAGTTGTAGAAACAAAATCAGAGGGTATAGTGATAAGCGTAATATATATTTCACCTGTGGACATGTTAAAAACTGCCTCAATTCAACCCGTAAATCCAACTCATTTCCCCAAGGATAAAACGCACAAGTCTTGCCCCACGACCAGAGACAAACTGAACCCGCACACACTTATAATTAAGGGTCAAAACCATTTTTCAATTCATTCCTAACCCAATGAGTCCAAGATAAGTTTATGTTAAATGTGTATTTGAAACAAATAAAAAGAAAAGCAATGAATTTTTTTTAGGATCATTTGTCAAACACTCCCTTTTATATACGATCGCCTTTTATTCCAAAATTTGTACAAAACTCCCTTATTAATCCCTTTTTATATTTAATACTCCCAAACCAGTGAGAGAAACCCAATTTCCGTCCTTTAGCTTTATTTCGCACGTGTGAAGAATCCTTCATCTTCAAAATCCTTCCATAGCAGTCTGGCAATGTTCTGTTTGTCCTCAATTCAACTCACCCACAAATCCTTCATCTTCTAAATATTTTTCACCTTTAAATTTAATCATAATTAACATAATCATGCAAAAATCCCTCAATACTTTTCTCTTTCACCATTATTATACACGGAAATGAACTCTAATTATGCAGGAAATGTTTCCTTTTTTGTTAAATTTATGACTATTACTAGGTTTGTTTTCTTTAAAATATGTAGATGTTTGTATATGTAAATTCTAACGAATGTTGTTGCCCAAGTTTACTTATACTTTGATTGTTTTTATATATAAATACTAATTTGGTGGCCAAATATTTTTTTTCGCCACAGAGAAAAAAGGAGTGAAAATTTATAGAATGTTAGGAATTGGAGGGGGAGAAAATTGATCCATCTTCACACGTGGGAAAGAAAAAAATGACCAGAGCATTGATTTTGGGAGTATTAAACATAGAAAAGGATAAATAAGGGAGTGTTGTACAAATTTTGGAATAAAAGGCGGTGTTTTGCAAAGAATCGTATATAAAAGCGAGTGTTTGATAAATGATCCTTTTTTAAAAAAAAAAGAAAGAACAATGATCTGATGTGGCAAGTGTTTTCTATAAATTATATAAGTTATTTAATATGAATAATTCAAACTATTGGTCATCGTATAATAATAATCAGAACTTTAGTTTAACCCAGAATAAACCATAGTATTACTCTTCTTTTCTCATATTACACCAGCATCATTTTTTACCTAAATGTCGGTAAACTAACAGTCAAATAAACCCATCATCATCATTACTCTTTCATCTCCCATTTTAAGACTTACACCTTTGTTACTCTGAACCTTTATCCACCGACCACCAAACACCTGTGCCACCACTAACCTAACCCAAGTCGTACACAAAGAAATAAAACGACCACATCAAAGTGTCGCCCAACACAAATGAAGCATGTGAAAACCGCTTTCTTCCTCGTATTTACTTGATCTTCATTTAAGTAGGATAATGAAAAAGTATTCCGGAAAATTATCATAATTAAATCAAAGAATGGCAGCAGCCTTGGTTAAGACCCTCATTGCGATTTTGTTCATGTGTCATATGCGCTGCTTGATTAATATACCCAAAATAATCTTTGTGTTTTCTTGACTCTCTCTGTCATTGATCTTGTCAATCAGGCTAGTTCTTTTTACCTCCAAATAACCTTGCATTCTAGTTATGGATTTATACATTTCTTTAATTTTTGGTCAACAAAATGAACCTGAAAAAAATGGAAGAACTTGAAACAACAAAACATACATTATATCAACTTGCTCAATTGGTATGTGACATGGTTAAATAAACCCATAAATTATATTGTGAGTCTAAGTTGTAATTGAAGAAATAGTATTGATAATAATGGTGAATTAAAGAAGAAATTGGTTTGACAAAAGTCTATCTATCAACTACTATATAATCTATGTGTTTGTCACACAGATGTATGTCGAGAGAAAGAGTGATCACTACAACAAATTGACACTTGCGTCACGGTTTATGTCACGTAAATTTAGAAACCGTGGCTAAAATTTGCTTAGTCACGGGAAAAATTTATTCAATAACTTAGAAAAAATTCTTGCAACGTGAATACTTTTCCCGTGGCAAAAAGTCACTTGCGCCAAGAATATGGCTACAGTCGTGGCTAAAAGTCAATCTTGCCACGAACTATGTCATACCCGTGGCTAAAGTATAATAAGCCACGAATTAATCTACGGCAAATATTTTTTTAGTCACGACTTAACCTTTGCCCGTGGCAACATAATCGCTTAGCCACGAATTTATAAATACCCATGGCGAACAATATTTCATATTTGAATCAATAAATATTTATGTTAAAAAAAACTTAAAAAATATTTTTTTTAAAAAAACTACTAATGTTGAATGAAATTTAAACAAATGTAGATAATATAAAAAAATTAGATATAAAATGTTGAAAATAATTTGAGTATTGAATAAATATTTGGTATTCATTTGTTAGTTTAATAAGAATTTGAAACTTTTGTAAAACTATGTACAACTAATGAAAATTTTTCTCATCTAAATTTTTTATTCTTTAGAAATCAAAATTTATTTAATGGTTTTTAACATGGATAATATAATAAATTTATCTGAATATATAATTATGTTTATTAAAGTTGTAAATTTCTCTTAATTTATTTTATTAATTTTAGTTAAAATTTTATAATCTTGAAAAAACATTCTTTAAAGACTTTATTGATGGAGTAAATGTCCTCAACAATAGTGCGATCACATAATTAAATCTCAATAATAAGAATACAAATGGATGATGATTATTATAGTCAACTGGTCAACATAAATCGGTAATGATTGACTCAATTGAGTTTGACGTTACTGTCGTATGACGGTGGTGATCAATTGATCCCTTGAGGTCACACCTAAAGGACAATCCCCTAATCATGTACATTAATTAATTCTATATTGATACAGATTAATTAATCCCTTAAATTGAACCAAGTTTAAATTGTAAGTGAGAAATATATCTTATTGTAATATGATTAAATAAGATTCCTTTTAGTAATTTAATTGTTATATTACTAAGAATGCATTATGTTTATGAAACATTTGAGATAAACAAAATTGGTTGATTATAATTACAAATTGTTGTAGATTATTTTAACCAAATATGAGATGACCCATTTTATTTACATGTAATTATAAAATATGACTCAAATTGATATAAAAAAACACTTATAGTTAAGATTATTTTTGTTAAAGAAGTCAATTTTATAAACCATATAAATTATTAAGATACTAATATTTGAATATTAAATGCAAAAGAATTACTCCCTCCGTTTTTTTTAATGATACTTCACTTCACAAAAAGATGGAAGTAGTTGGTAATGATATAAGGGCCGAAATTGGGGTAGTGGGTTATGAAGTTTAAGATGCTCTAATGACCAAGTAGTTTATGACCGGTGAAAGGTTGCACGAGGTATACATAAATAATACATAAACTAATATATAGATTAATCTTATAGTTTTTATAACTACAACATAATATTAATTTAATTTGAATGGACTAATGATTAAGAAAAAACATAATATTTTAAAAAAAAAACTTTATTTTATTCAAGATATTTTGTATTACTCTTAATCGCAAAGACGTTGCCTCAATAATCCATCCTTACACCCGTGTATTTATATCGTGAAACACGAATGGTAGCAAATTATACAGAGTACCAATTATCTAAGCTTTAAAACTATTTTTACAAAATTGATTGTAGGAGATGTCGCACTCCCTTACTCAAACAATATTTATAAACTCAATACCAAACTAATAAAGTAAGGTTAGAAGGGCGATCCATA
>JAIUZE010022509.1:0-16033 GCA_022085475.1 Heliosperma pusillum | reverse complement strand
AACATGATAAGTTGTTATGATTATTATGTTGTATGAATTTTTAACATATTTAGTGTTCTTGACATATTTGGATGATTTGTTCAAAATCATAATTTTAGTATGAATGATGGTTGAATTGGTTGTTAAAATGGATGGTTGTTAATTAAAACATGTTAGAAATAAATTTGGGGTTGTGTGAGTGGTGGCCGTGAGTGGTGGCTGAAAACCGACCCAAACTAGGCTGGTTCAGGCCCGGTCCAGGTCCGGTCTGGGTTGGCCGTGATTTGGCCCGTTGGGCTTGTGTGTTTTGACGGGTTTTAAATATGTTAAGCATGCGGGAAATATTAAGAAACGGTTTTAGAAATAGTTGACCAAAACCGGTCTGAACCAGGCCCGTGGGCCCAGTCCAGGCCGGTTCAATCCTGGTCCAGCCCATGACCCGTGAGTCCCTTTGGACTTGTGACGGTTTTTGAGTTTATCGTTATTATTATATTATGTTTTGTAATATTTAGCAAGTGGGAAATTTTAATAAGTAAATTATTTAATTAAACGGTTTTTCATAATATTATTATTTCTCACATGTTAGAAATTATAGCATGAGATTGTAATTTAATTTGATATCCTTTAAGTCTAGCGGGTTTAGTAAGAATTAATAATTCACATGTTAGAAATTAGAATTTAATAGCATGAAATGAATATGATGTTCTTATGTTCAAGCCTAAATGGCTAAGACTCTGTTTCTAGCCGGTTTGACCAAACGGGTTTGGTAAAACTAAGATCTAGTCAGCCCCGTTTTGACTGATGACCCGTCGCGGGACTCGGGTCGGGGATTTGTCTTCAAGTAAGGTTTTATTTAATGAATGAATGAGACTTAGTAGATATGAGGCGATATGATATTTGAATATGATTTATATGCAATTAGTCACATGATAGGATGTTTTTCCCGTGACTGTCTAATTATATGGTTGGTGTCGTGTTGACTAAGTACCCATAGAGAATTATGAGTATATGGCGTCTTGACCATTCTAATTCTAAATGAGTATCTTGGACCATGACATTGATAGGCCTTACTATCTTTAACGAGTATAGGTTCACTGCTTGATAGCTTTTGTGTTCCGGCTTGGTGGGTTTATATCCAAGTGGCGGCATGGCTATTAATGCTTCACTTTGGGAATGGAAGCAGCTTAGTACTAGCCAACTCTGCTTAGGGGGGTGTCGCCTAGTAGAGTTCTAATGTACTTGGTCATGAGACAGGGAATGGGTTAGCTGTTGTCGCTAGGTCTGCGCAGTCTAGGACTAGGATGTTTATCCTACCTTGTGGTATAGACTCGAGTTACATAAGTCGACTATTGACTGTGCTAAGAACTTATGCCTGTTTCTAGACGTATTGGTCTTTCATGTTTGATGATTCTATGAATCTTAGAAGGTGAGATGCAAGCCGGCTAAGGTTGATAGAGTTTTGATTACCGGTTGTTAACTGATTCACATGATATCTTGTATGATTAGGGATTGAGTGTATCAGGGCCATGTTTTAAATGTAACCTCTGAGCTAGAATACCAGCTTCCCTACCTCGTGGTATAGTTTGTTAACCGATTCACATGATAGTTTGCATGAGTAGCTTAGCCTTCATATGATAGGTTATATGTTAGTTATTTGTTTCATAACATGAAAAGCATATTGTATATGTTAAGGCTTTGTATTTTCCATATACATCTCTTTTATGTTATTCATGTTTTATTAAACTCGACATTTCGTGGCTGGGAGATCTCGGAGTTACTCCCCATGACTGTGGCTCGTGTTTAATTTAATGCGGTTGCAGGTTGTGATGCATAACTTGGGGGTACATGGACGAGCTAGCGAGTGAAGTTGAAGTATACCTTGGACCTATATTCGGTTCTTAGGATTGTATATATTATTACACTCTTTTATTTCCGTATTTATACGGGAGATATGTCTCCCGTTTCAGATACTTTTTATGTATAATATTATTTCCTTTTTGTTATGAACCTTTTGCTTTAAGACACCTTCGTTATGATGAATATATTTAATGATAGGTTCCGGTTTTTAAAATTTACCGATTTTCACTAAAGCGAACCTATTAGAAACGTATTCTCATCTTTATTTATTTAAATTACTTGTTTATCTTTCCGCAAATTTGAGGGTGTCACAGTTGGTATCAGAGCATTTTTGCTCCCGACGCACGTTTGTGTACCCTTGTATAAATAACTTGACCTTAATAAAATAATAAACTTGTGAGATAGAATGGTAAGATGGGTAGATTAGGATTTATGTTGTAGTCTCTTTGTGCTTGCTAAATGATAAGTAATAATCTGTGTTTTCTTTTGCAAGATGCCTCCGAGAATTGACAACACGATCCTAGCAGCTCTTACTCTTATTATTCAGAATCAGCAAAATCAACAAAATCAACATGCGAATCCTATTCCTAATCCTTCTCACGACCATGAGAGACCCGGAAGTTATACATGGGTTGCTTCACAACTGTCTAGGAGCAAAGCCAAAACCTATGGTGGTGAAGTGGATCCCGTCGAGCTTTCTGAATGGATACGGGAAATGGAGAAGAATTTTTCTCTATATGATGTTCTTGAAACGGATAAAGTCCGTCTTGCTTCCCACTTCTTAGTGAAGGAAGCTGATCAGTGGTGGTCACTTTCTGGCCCTACTTCTAAGTTGGAACCTGGTTTTGGTTGGACTCGTTTCCGTGAGCTATTAGAGACGAGGTTCTACCCTGATGAATTGAGGCAGCAGAAACTGAAGGAATCCATGGACTTCAAACAGGGAATTCTCTCAGTTCAGGAGTTCAAGACCAAATTCAACGGGTTGGCTCATTATGCCACTCGGCTTATTAAAAGTGAGGAAGACAAGGCATTCTTTTACCTGGGAAAACTTTCTCCTCAGGTGAAGGGCAAGATCAGTAGGAGTTCTACTTCCTTTGTCTCTATCTATAACGATGCTATATGGGCAGAGAGTTCAATTCGCGCGATTGCCGACGAGGCTCGTACCTCGTATGTTGCTCCTAATGCTTATGGTAAGAGACCGTTGTATCCTACTTCTCGACCTTCCTTTTCCTCCTCTTACTCAAACAAGAGGAAGAATTTTCAGAGTGGACAAGCAACTCAGAGTAACCGTCCATTCTTCCCGAGCAACAACAACGATCTTAAGGGTCGTATATGTTTTGGGTGCAAGATGCCTGTGCATCCCGGTGTGGGCTGTTTCAACAAACCATTTGTGTGCTTTATTTGTCAGAAACCGGGACACAAGGCTAATGTATGTCCTGATAGGAAGAAGACAGCTTCTGCACCAGCTACTTCTGGGAGACCGAAGGGTCGAATTTTCATCATGAGCCGCGCTGAGGCCGATGCTCAACCAGACATTGTGACTGGTATGTTTTCAATTTATGAAATACAGTGTTTAATTTTATTTGATACGGGAGCTTCTTTGTCCTTTATTTCGATGAGACTATCCGATAAATTACCTCTCAAAGCTTCAATTGGAGAAAGTACTCCTATATCTTTACCGTCCGGAGATGTGTTTTCATGCTCTTATGTTCATTCGGACATTCCTATATCAATAAACGGATCTACTTTTCCGGCTAATCTCCTTCGGTTCCCTCTTGAAAAATTTGATATCATTCTGGGCATGGATTGGTTATCTACATATCATGCTCGATTTGAATGCCGTGACCAGAAGATTATTCTCAAAAGCTTTTTAGGTACCCGTGTATCCTATCAAGGGATTCAAAAACAGACCACTGTGAAACTTGTTTCGGCAATGAAGATGGTAAAAGCTATCAAGAAAGGTTACAAAGCTTTCTTATGTGTTGTGACTACTTCTACCACTTCGTCTTTGCCTTCATTGGAAGATGTGCCAATTGTTCAAGAATTTTGAGATGTATTTCCCGATGATTTACCCGGAATTCCTCCTGAAAGAGATGTTGAATTTTCCATTGATCTAGTTCCTGGAACTGGTCCTATTGCGAAATCTCCATATCGCATGGCACCTACCGAATTGAAAGAGTTGAGAGTTCAACTTGATGATATGATTGAGAAAGGCTTTATTAGGCCTAGTGCTTCCCCTTGGGGTTCTCCCATGCTCTTTGTCAAAAAGAAAGACGGTTCTATGCGACTGTGCATTGATTATCGTGAGTTGAACCGTGTCACAATCAAAAATAAATATCCACTTCCGCGTATTAATGATCTCTTTCACCAGTTACGTGGTGCTTCAACTTTTTCAAAGATTGATCTTAGATCGGGTTATCATCAAATTCCCGTTCGTGAAGCAGATATTCCTAAGACTGCTTTTAGCTCGAGGTATGGTCATTTCGAATTTAATGTGATGCCATTCGGTTTGACTAACGCTCCAGCAATATTCATGGATCAGATGAATCGTACCTTCAGCGAGTACCTCAATAAATGTGTTGTGGTATTCATTGATGATATTTTGATCTTTTCTAAATCTAAGGAAGAACATGTTGATCACCTCCGAACCATTTTTGGAGTTCTTCGACGTCAAAATGGTACGCTAAGTTCTCCAAATGTGAATTCTGGTTACCCGAGGTATCTTTCCTTGGTCATGTCATTTCAAAAGACGGTGTTATGGTCGATCCAGCTAAGATTGAGGCCGTGGTGGAATGGAAGAGTCCGAAAAATGTGTCCGAGATTCGGAGTTTCCTTGGTTTAGCGGGTTATTACCGTCGGTTTGTGAAAGATTTCTCTAAGTTAGCAAGACCGATGACTCAATTGCTAAAGAAGGAAGCAAAGTATATCTGGACAGATGAATGTGAAAATGCCTTCTTGGAATTAAAGAAGAGATTGACTACCGCACCAGTGTTGACTTTACCAGATGATGAAGCTGATTATGATGTCTATTGTGATGCTTCTAAGCATGGTTTGGGATGTGTCTTAATGCAGAATAGAAAAGTCATTGCATATGCTTCTCGACAACTCAGGGTTCATGAAGTGAACTACCCGACTCAGGATCTTGAGTTAGCAGCTGTGGTGCATGCATTGAAAACTTGGAGACACTATCTTATTGGAGTTCATTGTCGAATCTATACCGATCATAAAAGCTTGAGGTGCATCGTTACTCAGAAGGAGTTGAATATGAGACAGAGAAGATGGTTAGAGTTAGTGAATGATTATGATGCCGAGTTGATTTACCATGAAGGAAAGGCAAATGTTGTGGCAGATGCATTGAGTAGAAAGACTAGTCATTCATTAAATGCTCTTAGTACTTTACCCGATGAACTAGTAACAGAATTTCAGAAGCTTAATATACTGTTTGTTGGGAAAGGATTCGATTATCTTGCTGCTTTGACTGCGGAACCCAATTTCTATCGAGAGATTCGTACTTATTTACCGGAGGATGCTACTTTCATAGCTATACGAGCAAAAATCCTACTTGGGCAAGCTAAAGATTGTGTGGTGGATAATGATGGCTACCTTCGTTACCATGGTAGAATGTATGTTCCGAGAAGTGCCGAGTTAAGAAAGAGAATACTTGATGAAGCTCACCTTTCTCCTTATTCTATTCATCCTGGCGGTGACAAAATGTATAAAGATTTGAGACCACAGTTTTGGTGGCCTAGGATGAAGATTGAAGTAAAGGAGTATGTTAGTAAATGTCTTACTTGTCAGAAGGTGAAGATCGAACATCAAAGACCCGGAGGTTTTCTACAACCTTTGGAAATTCCTCTTTGGAAATGGGAGTCTATTTCTATGGACTTCGTGATGGCTTTACCTAGAACTTCTAGTGGAAAGGATGCCATCTGGGTTATTGTAGACCGTCTAACCAAGTGGACCAGATTTGTGCCTATCAAAGAAACTTGGAAGATAGATGTCTTAGCCCGTGTCTATGTGGATGAGATAGTGCGTTACCATGGAGTGCCTAAAGATATAGTTTCAGATCATGATCCGAGATTCTGTTCCCGATTCTGGACGGCTTTACAAGAAGCCATGGGTAGTAAATTGTTGATGAGCACAGCATTTCATGCCGCTACTGATGGTCAAACCGAGAGGACGATACAAACTTTGGAAGATCTTCTCCGGGCTTGTGCCTTAGACTTTCACGCTTCTTGGGAGAAGTGTTTGCCTCTGGTTGAATTTTCTTATAACAACAGTTACCATGCTTCTATCAACATGGCACCGTACGAGGCTTTATACGGTAGGAAGTGCCGTAGTCCGGTTTGTTGGGATCAAGTCAAGGATGATCATATGTTGAATCCCGACATAGTGACTGAAACTATTGATCAAGTTCAAGTCATTCGTGAGCGAATGAAAGCCGCTCAAGATAGACAAAAATCCTATGCCGATGTCCGTCGTCGACCACTTGAATTTGATGTTGATGACCGAGTATTCCTTAAAGTGTCACCGATGAAAGGAGTGAAACGGTTTGGAGTGAAGGGAAGGTTGAGTCCTAAATATATTGGACCGTTTCGTGTGCTTAAGAGAGTTGGTCCCGTTGCTTATCATTTGGAATTACCTCCGAACTTGAGTAAAGTTCATGATGTGTTCCATGTTTCTCAATTGAAGAAGTATATTAGTGATCCGAGTCATTTTATTCAAGAAGAAGTGTTGGACTTGGAACCTAATTTGGCTTTGGAAGAAAGGCCGATTCGTATACTTGAAAGGGCTAGCAAGCAACTCAGAAACAAAGTGGTACCCTTAGTTCGTATCCTTTGGCGTTGTGGAAACGTTGAAGCAGAAACTTGGGAACCCGAAGCTAAAATGTTAGCTAAATATCCCGAGCTCTTTGCTTGAGGTAAATCTCCTTCTTTCTTCTTTCTTTCTATTCGATTTATTCTTTCGAATATTCCGTTCCTTCTATCAAATATCATCTCTTATAGATAGATTATTAGAAGCTTTAGTTAGAAATTTCAGGCATCGATAGTAGAGTTATTACCTTTACTACAGAATTTTTGAACTAAAAGCTTTTGGAAATGTTTTATGATTTCAAGTAGTTTTACCGTCAAGGAGTGTTGAGACTCGTTATTGGAGACGTTCGATAACTAGTTTTCTCATTTGTTGATGCGAAAATGTATCTTTTAAGTCTTTGACTTGGGACGTTGATGTTCTTAACAGCTGACGAGAACCTTCCGCCCCATTGATAAGACCCTGTATTTTTAATACAAATATATTTTTAAAAAGGTTGGAAATAGACCTACATATATGTCACATTCCTCCTTCTAAGTTTCGAGGACGAAACTTTTTAAAAGGAGGGGTGATTGTAACAACCCGTAATTTGAAAGACAGAAATTATATTTGAAAAATAATAAATTTATTTTATTTTAATTTATTACGATTTATTTGAATTTATTATAATTTAATATAATTATTTTGAATTTATTCGGAATTAAAGAGAAGGTTTTACGGTTTAACCCCGAACGTCATTTAACTATTCCCGAGTCAACTTAAGTCCCGAAACAAACCCGAAACCCGACTCCTGCATGAGTCACACGCCCAAAATCACCTTTGTCCCTCATATTAGATCTTTTGATTAAACTAATAATAATATCTAGGATATTTGTAATTTTATCGATCTGTCAACTTAAACTCCGCAAATCGCTTAAAAACAGACCCGATTTCTTCTATAACCACACGGCTCCCCTCTCCCTCGTAGGATTAGATATTTTCCTTTCTTTTGATTTAACTAACATAATATCTAAATAATATCTAGATATTTGATTAAACTAAAATAATATCTAATAATATCTAAATAATTACCATAATATATTTATAAAACCCGAGTCAATTCCGTAACAACAAGTTCAAAACCCGACTCCCGTAATTCCCTATATTTACACGGCCCAACTCCCCTCTTACTCACTACTTATCTTTTCATTTTTCATTAAATCAACTTAATATCTAATTAATACCTTATTTAATATAATCATAATCGTTCTTCGTGTTCTTGATCGTTCTTGATCATTCTTGAGCAAAATCGTCACAAAACCTTCGTTACTTGGTCAAATCCGTCTGTAACAACCCGAAAAGTACCCAATTTGTTTAAGCAATAGCTTATGGATACTTTTCAGTAGAACTTAAGTTTTAATATAGGAATTTTTGTTCCGAGTCTTATTTTGAAATTCCGCGTTCGTATTTAGAACTTTTGAGAGATTTCATGAAAAGACCGTTTTTGGTCATCTTGAGTTCTTGAGACTTTAAATCGTCTTTGCTTTTCTTGACTTTTTAAAGTTGTAATTTGGACTGTCTGACTTTTAAGTCGTCTTAAACTTTTCTGAACTTTTAAGCCATTTTGACTTTTCCGACTTTTTAGTCGATTTTGACTTTCGTTGACTTTTCCCGACTCGTCTTGCGATTTTGAAGACCGAAATTTTATTTAAAAAAAATTATATTTTTGATTTATTTTTATTTATATTTATTATGATTTATCATAATTTAATATAATTATTTTGAATTTATTCGGAATTTAAAGAATAACTTTTACGGTTTTAATCGAACGTCATTTAACTATTCCCGACGCATCGTAATGCGCGCAACAACATCGAAACTCGACTTTGGCATGAGTCACACGTTGATGTCATCGCTTTCCACTCACCATTAGATGTTTTATTTATTTTGATTAAAATAATCAAAATATCTAGATATTTACTTACTTTATCGATCCGTCAACGGAGATTACGCAAATCGAGCAAAAACAGACCCGAATCACCTCAAACCACACGGCTCCTTAAAGTCCTCTAATAGCCTTGATATTTTGATCACTTTTGATTACAATATCATAATATCTAGATCACTATTCGCTTTATCGATCAATTAACGAAAATTACGCAAAACGCTCGAAATCAGACCCGTTTTCTCACCATTCCACACGGCTCAAAAGTCCTCTAATAGGACTTGATATTTCATTACTTTTGAATACAATATCTTAATATCTAGATATTTGGTGTAATTAACTTTATCGTTAATTATACTTAATCGTTTACCGTAAAACAATTATTAAACGCGAGTCAATTACGGAACAACAATGTCAAAACTCGACACCTTTATTGGTCTATAAACTCACGGCACACACCCACCCCATATGACTCACAAACAACTTTTCATTTTACAACAAATCAAAATAAGATCAAAACCTCACTTTATTTAATCGTTCTTCGCGTTCTTCATCGTTCATCTTTAGTTCATCATCGTTCTTGAGCAAAACATCCATAAATCCTTCATTTCTTAATTAAATCCTTCCTAATTTATATTTCTAGGATCTCCTCTTCGCTCTCCATCTTCACGTATGTTTTAATTTCAATTCCGTCAAGATCGTTTTCAACACTTTAATTATGGAAATTCATATTTTTAGTTCTAATAATGCTTTCTTGTTATTTCTTATAGGGGAAGATTTTGAGGACGAGTTTGGAGACTCGTATATATTGGGTGAAGATTAGTAGAAGGGGTGTTCTTATTATATACTTATTATTATTTTGTGCTAAGTGGATTTTGCTAGCTAAGGTAACATTTCCGATTTACTCGACGAATTAATGTCACATAGCTTTTAGTTTACGTTCATGTTATGGTTATGTAGGATTTTAGTTAGTAACTTAGCTTTTAGTTTTATTTATTTGGATTTTGGTTCATCTTTATTTTTGGTTCATGTTTTATGATTATGGATTTTTAGTTAGTAATATGTTAAGTAGTAATTATTATGTTGTTTTATGATTCTTATGTTGTATGGAATTTTTGTGATGTTTGATGATTCTTGATGATTTTATGTTGTATAAATTTGATGATGATTTAGTGTTCTTGATGATTTTTTAAGTTGTAGGAAATTTTTATGATGATTTAGTGTTCTTGATGATTTTTAAGTTGTAGGAAATTTTATGATGATTTAGTGTTCTTGAAGAATTTTAATGATTTTTTACTAAGTTATGATTTTTTATGTTGTTTATGAAATTTTAACAAGTTTAGTGTTCTTGAAGAATTTTAATGATTTTTACTAAGTTATGAGTTTTATGTTGTTTTAGTGTTCTTGACAAATTTTGATGATTTTTAATAATAATGATTTTTGTAAGGATGGATGTTAAAAATGGTTGTTTGATGATTAAAACAAGTTGGAAATGATTTTGGTGGTGTTTGTTGGTGAACCGTGGGGAAGGGGCTGAACCGGGTCCAAACCAGACCGGTCCAGGCCGGTTCAGACCCGGTCTGGGTTGGTCAAGGTGGGTCCGGGTTTTGGTCTTTGGGTTGTGTCGATGTTTGATTGATGGTTGTGTTTGACGGGTTTTAATGAGTTAAGCATGCGGGAATTATTAGGAAACGGTTTTAATGAAAGTTGTAAAAATCTGCCATTTTTACCAAAACAGGCCGTGGGGCCCAAAACAGGCCCATGTGGGTCCGGCCCAATTCAGCCCGTGGGTCCCACCTTGGGACTCGTGTCGGTTTTGGAGTTATCGTCATTTTTATCGTGTTTTGTAATATTTAGCAAGTGGGAAATATTAATAAGTAAAATATTTAATTAAAAAGGTTTTCATAAAAATTATTATTTCTCACATGTTAGAAATTATAATACGAGATTAGTTTACGTTGAAATCATTTAAGTCAAGCGGGTTTTGGGTATAATATGATAATTCACATGTTAGAAGTAGTAATAAAATAACATGTAATGAAGATGTTGATTTTATGTCTATGTGATAAAGACTCTGCTTCTAGCCGGTTTGATCCAACGGGTTTGGTCAAACTAAGATCTAGTCAGCCCCGATTTGACTGATGACCCGTCGCGGGACTCGGGTCGGGGATTTGTCTTAAGTATGGTTGTATTTAATTAATGAAATTAGCCTTAGTAGATATGAGGGCGATATGATATTTGATTATTATTGATATGCAATTAGTCACATGTAGTAGGAATGTTTCCCGTGACTGATTTATTTATATGGTTGGTGTCGTGTTGACTAAGTACCCATAGAGAATTATGGATATATGGCGTCTTGACCATTTCTAATTCTAAATGAGTAGCTGGGACCACGACATTGATAGGCCGTACTATCTTTAAGAGCATATGGAGATTCCCACTGCTGATTAGCTTTTGTGTCTCGGCTTGGTGGGTTTAGATCCAAGTCGGGGCATGGCTGCCTTATCCATTTTGGGACTGGAGCCAGCTTAAGTACTAGCCATCTCTGCTTAGGGGGTCGCCTAGTAGAGTTTCTCATAGACGGTTATGTCATGGGACGGGGAACGGGATAGCTGTTGTCGCTAGGTCTGATCAGTCTAGGACTAGGATGTTTTCCTACCTTGTGGTATAGACTCGAGTTACAGCAAGGCGATAATGAGGTCCTAAGAACTTATGCCTGTTGTAGACTATTGGTCTTTTCATGTTTGTATGATTCTATGAGTTTTAGAAGGTGAGATGCAAGACGGCTAAGATTGATAGAGTTTGGATTACCGATTGTTAACTGATTCACATGATTATATGTTGATTAGGGTTTGAGTGTATCAGGGCCATGTTACATGGTAACCGCTGAGCCAGCATACCAGCTTCCCTACCTCGAGTTATATTTTATTACCGAATTCACATGATAGTTTTCATATGCTAGGTTATATGTTAGTTAACTGTTTCATAACATGAGAAGCATATCATATATGTTAAGGTGTTGTATTCTCTATATACATTGCTTTTATGTTTTTCATGTTTCATTAAACTCGACATTTCGTGGCTGGGAGAACTCGGAGTTACTCCCCACTGACTGTGGCTTCCGTGTTTATATTTAATGCGGGCGAACAGGTGGTGTTGCATATTTGGGGTACATGGACGAGCTAGCGAGTGAAGTTTTACCTTGGACCTATATTCGGTTCATAGTTTGTATATTATTATACACTAGTTTATTTCCGTATTTATACGGGAGATATGTCTCCCGTCTTGTATATTTATTTTGTAGAATATTATTTCGTTTTGTAACGAACCTTTTTATTATGTAATGACACCTTCGTTATATATTCGTATCTTGTATGTATTTAAATAAAATTTTTTTTCTTTCCGTAAATTTGAGGGTGTCACAAAATTAGTCTTCATAATTAAAGAATTAAATGATTAATTTATAGTTGATGCATTTTATCTTGTTGAATGAATGGTTGAATGGTTTAATTTACGTATTTTTGCAATCGGTTGTAATTTGTATTACCTAGTGTGGCCTTAGTTGATCATGTTTTCGTAATGATGGAAACATGATCTTTGATGTAATTTTGAGATCTCGCATCTCCATTTTATTTTTCATTAAATTATGTTTTTAAATTAGAATGTAAATAGGTTTATATTTTGTAATTTATTAAATGTATTTTGAGAAGACTAAAGATGGAGATAGGATTGCTCACTCCCGCTACATGGACCAAGATGGAACATCAAGACAAGCTTCTCGGGTCCAAATGGGTTGGATTCCAAAGTTGTATTTTGTTCATTTTGGTAGATAGGACACACTAGGACTTTGTAATATTTTTATGTATTTTTCCGTCCTTGTTGCTTTTTCATCACATGATAGTTAGTGCATCATATTCCGCCTAAACCAAACCACCTACTACTGAAATGCATGAAAATTGACTCATATAGTTTGAATGTTAGTTATCATGGACATAAAGATGTCACTCGATTTTAAGCCATCATTTTAGTTTATTCACTTTTGCATGCTAGATATTAGTTCACTTAAAATTGAATTAAAATAAATTTGATGGGATCTTCCTCTAAACCTAAAATTGAGACTAGTCTTTATAGGCCAAACTACTATGAATCCCTACTTCGTCGGTAGGCATATAGGACCTTACTCTCCATATGAACCCTTCTACGTTGGGTAAGTAGTGTGTGTTGACCTATTTTATCTCAACATTATAGTCCGAAGAGTTTCTCGTGATTATGATAGACTAAAGATAGAATTTACAGAAATTTATCGACCAAGAATTCTAAAGGTAGAATTAGCCAAGAGGTTGGCTTATCAATTTACAGATAATTGAGTCTTGGGATCATTTATATAATTCTTGAGGGAGGTCAATTGTATAAATGTTCGAGTCTTTGCATTAAATCATATTTTGCACTAGACTTAAATTCAAAACGATGAGTATCATTATTATATTTTTTCTTCTTTTTCGCAATGTAGAATTCGTCTTATATTGATAATACCGTTATAACAAATGGCTGGCCATAATGATGCCTCTATGCCAAGTGCCACTGAAGAGTATGGATTCCTAGTACCTAAGAGGGGGAGGGGGTGAATTAGGTACCTTTTAAAATTTTCAATAATTTCTTTATAGTTTACGGCGAATTGAGTTGAAGAGTAAAGAAGAATTCTGATCGTGGCAACAGTCAGTTGAACTGTTACCAGTTCCTTTCAGATTGAAGCGAGGTTGTAGCTGACAGTATTGATGACTGTTGCTATGTAAGTAAAGTACGTAAATTAAAGTACAGCGGAATTAAATAAAATAAACAACACACGATTTTGAATTGGTTCGGCCTACGATCTAAGGGCCTACGTCCAATCTTCATTATATTGCTTTGTTAATAAGAAATCTTCTCCGACAACTTAAAAACCCCTACAATAAAATGGCCAACAACCTACTCCGGTTGCGAAAGAGTTTAAGAACACACTTGTTCTAAAACTCGACTCTTGAACTGAAAAGTTACAGGATCTTTGTTCCTCAAATGTTGTTCTCAATAAGAACTTGTGAGGACAATTTATAAGATCTAACTATTCAAGTAACAAGAATATATCACAATGGTAACAGTGGTCTGGACTGCATCTTTTGAAGACTTTGAGAACTTTTGCAAAGAAAAGGTTTTGGAAAACACTTAGACAAATTTGCAAATGAAAGATAATGCTTTGGAAAGTCTTTTAAAATCTGAACATTTAATGTCCTCTATTTATAGAGGTAGGGAGTGAGCATGAAGTGTTATTAAATTATTATTATTGGGAGAGTTGATCATTCCAACGTATGGATGTCAACAAAGGAAGTAAGCTTGTTGAAAGAGATGTTTCACAAGGAAAGTAAGGCTACCAAAGGTAATGATGGAAGAGTTGAGTGTAGTACACAAAGTCTATAAAAGTGTCTTTGACCTTTGCTTAAAACATGGAGGATATAAGTTATGTTAGCTTCCTCAAAAAGCCTTCCTTTGCCTTATTCTAAAAAGTAAAACATTCTTTAATTAATTTGATAAATCACTTCCCAATTCAGATTGTTTGTAAAACACATTTTTGATGAAAATGATATTTGAAATAACAAAATGGTTTCGATTCAAGAGTTGCAGATAGAAGCAACAGTTGTACTTACTGTTACCAGTTTTCATAAGTACAACTGTTATTATCCAGACATTGAGGCAACAGTCATGCTTACTGTTGCCACAAACTATTGCCACAAGAAGTATTCTATTACTTTTACAATTGTATTCATAACTTAGGACACCACCAACTACGAAGGATTCTTGACATGATCTTTGACTTCGTTCTTGATCATCATTGCAAACGGAGAGGCATTGGAACCTAAGAAATAGTCACTTGATAAACATGTTAAATTGGCATGTCATCATCAAATTGAACCCAACAAATTCCCCCTTTGATGATGACAAGCCCAATAAACGAAAGTTCCCAAAAGTTCCCCCTTTGATGGTCAGTCAACATGCTCATGGAATAAGGTCAAACTAGTTTTATGCAATTTTGACAAGAACACAAGAACAGGTCACATATGTAGTTACTGTTACTACTTACCCAAGGGTATAAAGCAAGAGTTAAGAAAATGCATGCGCACACAACATGAGTTTTACTTCTTCCCCCTCTTGACATCAGCAAAGGGCGAAGCAGTTTCCCCCGGACACAGTCAAAGCAAACAAGAAAATCTAGATAATAATATACATATTTAAGCAAGCATTTAGGGGCAACAACAAGTACTTAAGATAGTTTTAATACAACACCACAAAACAAAGGATGAGTTTGAAAGGATAGGAGGAAAAGGATAGGATAGTCCGATGAAGTTTAATCGGAATTGATTTCATCATCCAAGGGCACCCTCTCTTCTTTCAGCCCGAGAGCTTGCTTAACCAACACGGTGAGACTGTCAAGAGCGCCTCTGATTTCACAAAGCTCCTCCTTAATGGTCGTCACTTCCCCCTTTATTTCTGCCGAGAAGGTCTCAAATGCACCTACCAGCGCCCCCAATTTATCACCTGAGACCGCATCACCCAAAACCCCTTTTTGTTTAGCATCACCAAGAAGGCACAACTTGCCATTTGAAACCCGAACACCGATTTTGCTCATGAGACCGATGGTCATAGAATCAAAAAGCTTGGTTGTCCCAACACTAGAATCCACCAAAAGACCTTTCTTTTTGAAAATTGTGGACAACCACATCCCGTAAGGTAGGGTCGGCTTGGAGCCAACAATTTTGAGTTGAGTGGAGGCTAAAGCAAGACGCCTAAAGATAAAGGCAGATAGATTGATGGGTTTGTGGTGAATGAGATGATAAATGAAGTAATGTTGGGCAATGGACAGCTTAGTTCTATCATCCGTGGGAATGAGGGAGCATCGTACCAAGTTAAAGAAAACATGGTGAGGGGGCAGAAGGTCCGCATTGGCAACTTTGGTGGTGGTGGTTGTTTTGGGTGAGAAGGTTTGGGCAATTTCAACGGGTGAGGCATAAGGAAGAACAGGCCAAGAATTTTCGGGATAAAGGTCGAACCCCTCATTAGGGATGTTTAGCAATTTGGCGAACTGAGATTGAGTGAGGATTAAGGATTTACCATTCACAGTGGCAGTAAGGCTTTTGAGATCATCAGCTATTTTGAGGGTAGCATAGAATTGAATGAGTTCCGAAATATAGACAGGTGATGGTGTAATAAGCAATTCTGTCCATTGTTGTGCTTCAACAGCATTAATGAAAAATTGAAGAGCGGAGGACAGATTATACCATTTTGGTTCATAGAGGCGGCTGGAATGGATCTTGCAACGGTCCAGGAGATCTTCACATGCGGTGACTGTGAGGAGAGGAAGTTTGAGCTTGTAAAGTTGATCGGAGACGGTAGCAGATGACCATTGATGGGACATTGGAACAGAATCCC
>JAIUZE010022507.1:0-13736 GCA_022085475.1 Heliosperma pusillum | reverse complement strand
TTTCATCTTTAGTTGGTATTTTTGTTACTTCAATGTGATTTGTGTGTAACTTCAGGTCACTTTTATATCACAGTGAATAACTTTAATTTATCAAAATGTATCTTCAACTGTAATGTCCGTAGTGGGTCACTTCAAGTTGAATGTGGGTAACTTCAATGTTTGACGCAGTGATCGTGTAACCTCCATTTTATAACTTCAATCCTATTTAGTGCAATTTCAATCCCATTTAATGTAATATCAACACTGTTCTTTATAACTTCAAGCCTGCTCTGGTGATCTTCAGTTCATATTTTGTGTTACTTCAATCATATTTAATGTAACTTCAATCATATTCAGTTTAACTTTCTATTGTGTTCAACTCATTCTCATTAACCTGACTAACATTTATGTACTTGTTTTCATTTAGGGTATACATGAGCTTTATTTATAGATGCAAAGAAATGTTGTTGCGTTTCATTCCTGGTATGCAGATGCAACCGCGAGGATTAAAGCTGCAACTGGTGGAGACAGTGATCCAGTAGGCCTCGTGCCTTCACAGTCAACCCAAGAATTATTTGGAGATGAAAACGTTAATCGTTACGTTGATGAAGTTCAAGAGATAGCTGCAAGTATGGGACGATCTGTATCTCTTGCACATGTCTTTCAAAAATCCAAGCCGGTACTGGCTCAACATAAAAAACAACAACAAAGGGCTACCACTCAAGTGAGAGAAGTTCTATGTGGTCTTGCCATTGAAGGTTTTTCGGGAGAGAATGATAAAGCTGTTTGTGAAGTAGATGGTGGTGCAGATATAGAGGTTGACTTGGCCTCAGACGATATGATGGGTAGCCTGGAGCCCTTTTCCAGGGCTAGTGTTAAACAAATCTTTTTAAGAGCGGGGGAGGCGGAGGCTATTGAAGCCATTGAGGATGGAACTGTGCTGTCAAGGGATGCAGAAGGGGCTGCTGACCTAGACGTTCTGCATCATTTATGGGATGCAGGTAACGCCGTTGCTGTCAAGTCTGCGATTCAAACTGATCATGGACCCGTGGACGATGATGCACCGATTGTGGAGACACCCATTGCAACAGAGAAGTCACCTGAAAGGGACTATTACCATATCCAATCGACTCTTATGGTTACAACAAATTTAAAAGAGGCCTATCGTGGAGTAACTGAGTCCGCTGGTGGATTTGCGATAGACGGTAGCGCACCTGGCGCAGGGGGTATTGAGACGTTAGGTGTGGGAGGGGATATGCCTCCTGAAGGAAGTGAAAAGAACGTTGATGCTGCTCCCACCATTTACGTCCCACAAACTAATCTTATTTTTCACCCATTTTTACTCCGTTCCAATGCCCCCCTATCTTACATGGATTTTATCCCCGAGAACCTGGGTTGTTCTATCGACTGTGGAGCACCTGATCCCAACCAGCTGGTGGTGTCATAAATTATGAAGCTCAATAAGACGATGTTCAATAGAGTGTTCAGTTTGAGGAAAGATGTGATGGACTAGATCTTTAATAAATCAGACGCCTTTAACAAATCGTAAGTGAACTATTTCTACCCTGGTACTTCTATCCATTAGTTTTTACGCTTTTACATTAATAATGTGATAATTTGTCGTTGTAGGGAACAATTGGTGACATATTCAGAGTTCTACAGCATAACTCGCGAGGATTTGGTGTCATTAGAACCCGGAGTGGCATATCACGGCAAGTTATGCATTGTTGGTGTTTGTTACTTATGAAATCATTAACCAGCAGAATCAAACCACGGTTTCAAAATCCCGAGGTGCATTGGCCTTAGTCACACTGTAAGTAGGATTAAAATTTATTGAATTTAGGCAAAATTGTTTTAATACCTCTTCACTCCCAAGCAGATTATGGGTTTTTATATTTCTCTGCACTCTAACTTATAGGAGACTTTGCTGGAAATATCATGCGACCAAATCAGACAAAGTTGTCGGATCGACACAGCAACTGTTTACCAGGTGGGACACATGGCAGTATCATGTTTGTGTCCATTAAATCTTGACGCTGATATGGTATGTTTTCTAAGCTAACTTTTGCAATAAAATGGTGAAACTTCAATCCTTTTTAAGTCTCCACTAGTGTTCAATGTTCCTGGTATGTAATCTCAATGGTTGGTTCTTAGTGTGTAACTTCAGTCTTTGTGTAACTTCAATTCTATTATTGTGTTACTTCAGTGCCTAATTGGGTAACTTCAATATTAGTAGGGTAACTTTAATGGATAATTGTATTGCTTCAATGTAACTAGTATAACTTCAACTTCATTTTGGGTCACTTCAAGTTGAATAATGTGTAACTGCAAGATCTAATTGTTGAATATCTTGATTGTCATATTGGATGTAACTCCAATGTGATTAGTGTGTAACTTCAATATTCATTGTGTGTAACTTCAAGAGCATTATTGGTAACTCTAAGTAAGTAGTGTCATTTCAGTTGTTGTCTGTGTAACTTTAATGCATTTAGAGTGTAACTTCAAGTAAATGTGGAGTTACCAAGCATATGAACTTCATCAAGCATATTGTATGTTATTTCAATGGTTGGTACAGTTGTACCTTCAATGGTAGATGTTCATTATTCTTAGTGGGTAACTTCAGTCTTTGTGTAACTTCAATTCTATTATTGTGTTACTTCAGTGCCTAATTGGGTAACTTCAATGGATAATTGTATTGTTTCAATGTAACTAGTATAACTTCAACTTCATTTTAGGTCACTTCAAGTTGAATAATGTGTAACTGCAGGATCTAATTGTTGAATATGTTGATTGTCATGTTGTCCGTAACTCCAATGTAATTAGTGTGTAACTTCAATGTTCATTGTGTGTAACTTCAAGAGCATTATTGGTAACTCCAAGTAAGTAGTGTCACTTCAGTTGTTGTCTGTGTTACTTTAATGCATTTAGAGTGTAACTTCAAGAATATGTGGAGTTACCTATGTTATTTCAATGTTTCTAGTATGTAATCTCAATGGTTGGTACACTTTGTGTACCTTCAATGGTAGATGTTCATTATTCTTAGTGTAACTTCAACGGTAGACATTGTGTACTTTCAGACATTAGTATAACTTCAACTTTATTCTGGGTCACTTCAAGATGAATATTGTGTAACTTCAAGATCTAATTGTTGAATATGTTAATTGTCATATTGTCTGGAACTCCAATGTGATTAGTGTGTAACTTCAAGTGCATTATTGGTAATTCCAATTAAGTGGTGTCACTTCAGCTGTTGTTTGTGTAACTTCAATTTATTTAGGGTGTAACTTCAAGCTTATTCTAGGAAACTGTAACTTCATGCTGTAATTATTGTGTTTCAGGTCTTCATGCCCGTGTTGTCTGGTGATAAAGATCATTACAGTTGTGCTTGCATTAATTTCTTATCCGAGAAGATCGAGTACCTAGACAATCGCTATTACGATGAAGATCTTCTTAAATTGCCTAACGGAGGCATATCTCGTATTGCTGTAACGCTTCTATACATAACACTCAGTTATCATGGGTATACGTGTAGTTTTTTTGCTTAACTAACAATGGCTTTATGCGTTCTCTGTCAAAACTCTACTAACAGGTTGATTTAATAGGAGATTATATGGTGTCGAAAGGACATATGAAAGGCTTAAAGGTTAGGGGGTTTTAGTCTCGTTAACAAGGAATTTAAATGGCAAGCAGTTGGGTATTTTGCGAATGATTGTGGGGTTTATTTGATGTTGCATATGCTACTTTATGGGGGAGAGCTATTTGAGTGCGGGCTAGAGAAAGCTGGCATGACTACCCTGTTCCGAGCCGAGATTGGTGCCACCCTTGTCCTTAGTGACTGCAACAAGGACAGGGAAGATGTGTTAGGTAGGGTCGCTGCTTTTAATGAAGTTAAGGCACATCCATTGACTACCTCCATTCTCAAGAGAAGCACCGATACTAACATATCGATGAGCTCAGCCAAGCGCCCTCGTTACATGACGCCTGATAACCGCACTCCTGAAAGTCCATCCTTTACAGGTAAGCCCCCTGTTAGTGGGGGCCTTGTTAGTGGGGGGCTGTCATCTATCAGTAGTCGTCGTCGTGGTAGGGGGATGGATTAGGATGCTCAATTTACTGCGGGGAGCCTGAGGCAAAGGCTCTTGTTGTTTCAAAGACACTACGAAAGAACCAGATATTGATAAGGGATGTACAACTTTTGAGGAAAAATGTGGTTGACTATTGCTTCTTAGACGACTACACCTTTGAAAATACGTGAGTTCTGTTTAATTTTTTATTCATTGCGTTTTCGAAGATGACTTGAATGTTAGTTAATTATTTTGAATGTCTGCGACACAAAGAAGCACTAGTGTATTAAAACCGCCATGCAACGCTTAACAGGGATCATATTTTGTCAATGCTACCGGATAGGCTAATGTACTCCGATGTGATCGAGTGCTGGTCGATGTTGCTAAATCGGTTAGAGTCGGATGACAGCGATTTTGCAAGAATGGCTTTCTTTGGCATAAGTCATATGGTAATAATATCTAGTTCTTGAATTATTATATTAGAGTTATGCTTAACTTCAATGGTAGTCAATTGTGTTCTATGTGTTACTTCAGCACTGTTTTTTGTGACTTGATGAAAACTGTGACTTACCCGTGTAACTTCAACACTAATTTGTGAAAATTCAACACTAATTTGTGAAACTTCAACTCCGGTTTTGGTAAAGTTTGATGACATTATGTGAAACTTCAACTAACTGAATAACTTTTTTTTTCACTATTGTAACTATATAGGACGTGCTCAAGAGGATGATTGTTACCCATGACCAGCCCACTGAGAACGATGAGGGCATTGATGAAGTTTTCCGAATATGGGATCTCTTCATCTAGGATTGTGAGGACTCATTCAACCTGAATGCAGATTTAATATTCGTACCATTTAACATCGACGGCCATTTTGCCTGCACATGTATCAACTACAGGTGAAAAACAGTTGATCTCCTTGACTATCAATATCATTCTGATTCGAATCAGTCTATCATATGCAAGGCTTCTCGTGTAATTGTAAGTTTTTCGACAATACACGAAATTTTAATGTTGTGAATATCTGACTGTTTAATTTATTTATCAATGTTCACTTTTATATAGGCTAGTGCCATGTCCGATTTCTTTGAATCAAGAGGTGTTGTCAGAGGAAGCTCTCTTGTGGAATTCACTCATCGTCAGATAGTTTTTTCCTGGCATAACCCTGCCCATGATCTCTGTGAATCTGGCATATTCACAATGATGCATATGTTAATGTACGAGGGTGAGCCTTTCGAGCACAAGGACCTTGAGCGGAAGGTCAACCGGCGTTATTTGGTAATTCAATTGGCGGCGACCCTTGTACTTGCTGATTTGAACGTCATAAGAGATTCTGTTATGGCTAAGGTTGGTGCTTTTGTGGCGGACAAAGACAACATATGGAAAAAAGTTGAAGTTAGGCGCAAAGTCGACAAATATTTGGTAAAAAATAGTGTAATGAAGCAATAAAAACCTGTAACATGGATCTGTCAGACAAAACAATGTTCTTATGTATTTTGACATATAAACCTGTAACATGTATGTTACTTTTGGAAGCTCCGTGGAAAAAAACAATGTTAATTTTGGAAAAAATATGTATGTTTTAAGTATATTTTTGGAAGCTCTGTGTAACTTCAAGACTATATTTATGAAACTCCATGATTATTCAAAGAAACTTCAAGGCAATTTTTGTAGAGTAACTTCAAGTAAGTATTGTCACTTCAGTTGTTGTCTGTGTTACTTTAATGCATTTAGAGTGTAACTTCAAGTATATGTGCAGTTACCAAGCATATGAACTTCATCAAGCATATTGTATGTTATTTCAATGTTTCTAGTATGTAATATCAATGGTTGGTACACTTTGTGTCCCTTCAATGGTAGATGTTCATTATTCTTTAGTGTACCTTCAGACTTTAGTATAACTTCAACTTCATTCTGGGTCACTTCAAGATGAATTTTGTGTAACTTCAAGGTCTAATTGTTCAAAATGTTAATTGTCATATTGTCTGAAACTCCAATGTGATTACTGTGTAACTTCAAGTGCATTATTGGTAATTCCAATTAAGTGGTGTCACTTAATTCCAATGTGATTAGTGTGTAATTTCAAAGAAACTTCAAGGCAATTTTTGTAACTACAAATTTGAGTGTAACTTCAATGTTATTATATTCAACTTCAAAGCCATTCAAAGACTTCAAGGAAATTCAATGAAATTTATCGGCCATTCACTGAAGCATATTTTAAGGCCATTCACTGAAACTTTAAGGCTTTATAAATGAAACTACAAAACCATTCAATGAAACTCCAATACACATAAATAAAAGTTCAAGGCCATTAAATGGTTTTTCAAGGCCAGTCAGCCCAAAAACAAATAATTACTTCAAGTCACGTACAACGATTCCATAAAAAATAATTTGCCAAGTAAAACATACTTAAGACCGCGTCTGCATTACCACTTGGCGCAAAATAATTTCTTAAACTGTCACTTCATTACACATCGTTTTCCTCCGCTGCATCTCCTTCTTCATCCTCGCCTTCTTCTTCCTCTTCTCTTCTTCCTCTTCTGATTCTTCTTCTTCTGATTCGTGATGTCTTGACACGTCCCCTTTTTCGTAGTCCTCTGATGATGGGGATGGTGGGTGATCTGCAAAAGGGTTCGGGCAGTTTCTCTTGTCGTGGTTGGACATTCGCTTACAATTATTACATAAGCGTTTGGGCTTTTTTGCTAAGGCAACAGCCTTTGCCTTGCTCGACAACATCCTTTTACCACTACCTTTGTTTTTGCACTGTTTTGGTGGAAGAATCGTGATCTTTTCACTCACTGTACAACCAAGTATTGTCTCAATTTCTTGTTGTTTATTTTTGGGCCCCCATTCTGGTAATAGTTTCTCTTTAAATTCTTGAACTAAGGTGCACAAGCTCTCAACCTCAGCCTTACCCCTTCCCCAAAGTAACCCAGCGGTCTTGTGAACTTCTGACCACAAATTCGCCGGCTCAAGTAGTTCACCATCAATGACATCAACGTCTTCTGTTATTGAACCACCACCGTCTAACATACTAAAACGCAGTGCATCTTTAGTCCATCTTTTAGAAACATAGATGATGGGAACCGTTTTGAGTCCATTGGATGTATAAATCCATATGAGATGGCGGCACAATAATCCTTTTGTTTCAAACATTTACAGCTGCATCTTCCCTCAAGTGTACCTAGCACATAATTAAATTTGTCAACACTTTAATTTTCAAATACTGTAACTTCAGGACCATTATAAGTAACTTCAATACTTCATTGTGTTACTTCAATACTTCATTGTGTTACTTCAATACTTCATTGTGTTACCTCAATACCATTGTTACTTCAATTAACAAATACTGTAACTACAGAGACTAATTTCCAAATACTGTAAGACCAACGACATTTTGTGTCACTTCAATTAACAAATACTGTAACTTCAATAACAGAGGATGACTTCAACATAAACATTGACTAATTGTGTTACTTCAATACGTAATTGTGTTACTTCAATACTTTATTATGTTACTTCAGTGACTAATTCGGTAACTTCAATGTAAGTAGGGTAACTTTAATGGGAAATAACTAATTGTTACTTTAATGGTAACTTTAATTGACTCCAATGTGATTAGTGTGTTACTTTAATAGCTAATTGTGTTACTTCATTGTGTAACTTCAATACTATTATTATGTTACTTCAACGAATAATTGGGTAACTTCAACTTAAACCTGGGAACTTCAAGCTAAATCTTGTGGAACATCAAGATCTAATTGTTCAATACATTTTTTTTCATATTGTCTGTAACTACAAAGTGATTAGTGTGTAACTTCAATAACACATCGAATAAATTTATTTATTAAAGTGTAACAGCATTCATTGTGTGTAACTTCAAGAGCATTATTGGTAACTTCAAGTATATGTGTATTTAATGAACTATGTAAATTTAAATAAATGGTAAACATTGACAAATTACCTGGGTTGTATTCAACTTCAAAATCCTTTCCTCTGAATGTATCAGTTACTGTTGTCACCTCAAGTTCACCTCTCTTGGCGTACCCCCCGGTTTTACATGTATCGAAAGAGTATTTGACCTCTTCCCTAAACTCATTGAAAATCGTGTGTGTGTAGATTTTCGCTACAGTTTCCCTCATCCCAACATCCTGACTGATCAAGATGTTGCCTATAATACTTCTCCCTTTAACAAAAGCAGCCTGGGCAGGATTAATAATTCCAGGTAAGACACAGGCTAATCTACAACATAATAACTTTGCAATTATCTTATAAATGGTGTTGCAGCAGGCAATAGGACGAAAATCCTTCACTGAACCAGGATTAGCAACTTTAGGAATGAGGACAAGATTAGTGCAGTTGATTTGTTTCAGCAATCTTCCTGAAATAAATACATTCTGGATAACAAGACAAACCTCAGTCTTGATAATGTCCCAACTAGTTCGAAAAAAACAGCTATTATAGCCATCTAGACCAGGGCTTTTATCCCAAGAGGTAGCTCTTTAATCTCTGTATCACTAGGCACCTGACAAAGTGCAGGCCAAACATCATTGTTAACAATTGGGCCACTCCTCATCACACCAGGATTAAAATCACCAGTTAATCATGGAGTACCCAACAGTTCTTTATAGTATGCCACAAAGGCTTGCACAATGTCCTCAGGTTTTTTATAGATGATACCATCAATGCCTTCAATCCTGAATAACTTATTCTGAACTTGCCTTTGCTTGATGATCTTATGGAATATAGCTGTATTAAGATCCCCATCACGAGCCTAGCTGCACTTTGCTTTCTGCTTCAGAAACTCCTCCTTAGCTTGTTTAAGAATCATATAACTAGCTCTAGTCTGGTATTCTTTATCCATCAGCTCAAGATTAGTAGGGTCAGAATGTAAATCCTTTTGACAGTTTATCATAAGCTCATAGGCTATCTCTGCATTTCTCTCAACATCAGAAAACAACACTCTGTTCAGCTTCTTTAACTCAATTTTCAATCCCTTAAGCTTAGTAACAATACAGAACATATGATTTCCTGGTATTTCCTTATTCCAAGCACTCTAAACTATCTCCCTATAGTAAGGGGCCTTGCTCCACATATTAAAAATTTTAAAAGGTTTCCTCTTATAGCTTAAAAAGCCCCCATCCTCAATGATACAAGGGCAATGATCAAAATCCCCTTCAGGTCCAAAATGAGCATAGTAATCTGGCATACTCCTCATCCAGCTCTCATTCACTAATACCCTGTCAATCCTGCTGAAAACTCTAGTTCCACTAGGTTGCTTATTATTCCAGGTGAAAAAAGCACCTAAAGTTTTGATATCTTGAAGGTCACTGATATTTATAGCTCTCTGAAAAGGGATGGTTTCAATATCCCTTACTGGCAAACCAATCTTTTCATCAGCATACAACACATTATTGAAATCACCTACAATCATCCATGGTTCTCTTTTCCTCATCCTGATTATGTCCTCCCATAGAGGAGCACAATCTTCTGGTTTGTTAAACCCATACACAAAAGTTATAAAAAATTTACTATTATCAGAATTATTGATCACCTCAAGATGAATAAACTGTTCAGACATATCCAGAATAACCACCTGAAGTGCCTGACTTCTCCATGGAACCCAAATCCTCCCCCCATTATGGTAATTATGATTAGTGACAAACGACCATCCAATACAAACATTACTCGCTACAGTATTTAGAGAACCAGGTTTGACCCTAGATAGTATCAAGGAGCCCAAACTTGTCAACATAAGCTTGGTGAATAAACCATTTGATATATTTCTGTTTATCAACATTGTTCAGGCCCCTAACATTCCAAAATCCCACTCTAGTCATTTGGAGGGGGTTGAACTCCTCCTCCACCTCTTTTATCCACCATCTCAGCAGATTTCCCCAACGCACTGTTAAACTTAACAACAAAATCACTCTCCTGCCCCCCAGGAATTCTAGTCTCATGTCTAGTCATTCTAGTGATAATTCTTGCAGGGGTAAATAATGAACTATAACTCACAGAAGAACTTGCTGGAGTCACCACATCCACCACATTACCTTAACCATCTCCTTCCTGACACTACTATTACTATTGTCACCAATCACAACTGTTTTACCTAGAACAGGAAAGTCCTTTGGATCCAAAGCAGCTGCAGAAGCCCCCTTTTCCTTCCAAACCTTCTTAACAGGAGCAGGACTGACTTGCTTTGGAGCATTCCTCCTTCTACATTCATTAGTATTATGCCCCATACCATGACACTCTTGACATGTTATAGGCACCCAATCATACTCCACTAACATTGTAACCTCCTTCCCCTTCTCATCCTCAAACTGCATTTTATCAGGAAACTCCTGATCCACCTCCACCTCAACCAGCACCTTAGCATATCCCAGCATATTCTTACTCAAAGTAATGTCAGAAATCCGCACAAAAGTTCCTACCAACGATGCAAGTTTTTCCAAACACGAGTTTCCCGAAAATTTCAAATCCAAGCCAACCAATTTAATCCAGATTGGCACAGTTTTTACTACAACTTTAGTCATTTTTACCTTTGGATCCCATGGTCTCAAAATCACAGGTTTACCATCAAATAGCATTATCCCTCTTTCCAAAACCAAATTCTGATGTTCCATAGTCTCAAATCTTACCATGAACAGACCATTTGGCAGGAAACTTATCTTACTTATAGAATTATTCTTCAATTCCCTTCTTAGATAACCTTTCAATACCATTCTCGAAGGCTTAGCCCCCTTGACATACCCAAATACCGCAGAATTCCAGTAATTAATTTTATCCTTCACATCATCAATACAAAGCTTAAGAATATTACCTTTGTTCCTGGGTTCCTCAACTGAGTGTTCATCTATGGATGGTAGTTTCCCAGCATGGGATGGCACAGTCCCATTCTTCTTCCTCTTTGATCCCACGACTTGCCATTCTGACTCATTCTTCCTCTTATCCGTTATGTTTACCCCCTGACTAGATTCCTCAGCTTGCGATTGGATATCCGTCAACTTAGCTAAAACCTCCATTCTCGTGTCATTCATCATTTTATCAATATTCATACCAGAGTCTATTATTATTACTACTGAATTTAAGAGATCAATATGAGAAATCAGATTAGTTTTTTCTTTGCACAAAACCGTATGAGCCTCTAGAAAGAACTTTCTCTCTCTAGTTTTCTCTCTCGTATTGCCTTAGTTAATATAACACTTAATTATATTAGATAATTAAGCATATGATTATAAGTATTTGTGAGACAAATATCAAAAATCAAAATGGACTACATTTCACCATGTGTACCAAAATTGTAGTGGAAAAACACAATGATGATTGTTCAATTCTTGTATCACACTACAACATATTGATTATGACATATTATGACATGAACATGATCATATTCAAACTCACACACTACCTATTTGCATGAGAATTAAAATAAGCAAAATAAGGCTCACTTGAGCTCATAGGATCCGGCCAAAGGCCTCTATAAAAGGACAATGGTTATTCTTATTTCACTACTGCTTCATTTTATGCTTATTTTCTTCTTCTCTCTAAAACCTTCAACATCTCTCTAAACTCACATGCAAACTAATATTCATATCATATTACTAGTGTAGTAATACAATACTATTAGTAGTATTGTTTCTTACTTATTATCTAGTTAATAATAAGCTAAGAATTTTTTGGGTGGATTCTTGGGTGCAACAAGAAAAAGACCTTGTACTTTAGAGGTTGGTTTATGGAGGATCATCCACTAATTTCATGCTCAATAACAATAAGAAAAGAGTTCCTTATTGTGCCCATTTTGCCGAAAATTATCAATGTAAGGATATTTTTGTCTTATCTTTTATTTTATGCTTTTATATTTACATGCATCATAACTAGATCCTAAATCATTAAGTAAATGTAATTTAATGAACTAATTATAGGAGTCTAATTAGAGGTCTAGGAGTTTCAAGTGGGAATTTAACAACGTTTTTGGGAGGCGAACACTTAGCGTTGAACGATCAGGCCGTCAAATGGTGTATTCTTATAAGGTGGTGTTATTGCATGTAGCATACTTCCTTGGGCATTACATGATTTCTCATATCCATTGGCGGTACTGCCGAAGTATGAGTAGTTGTTATTGCGACAACCTTTCCGTTAGCTACCCTTGTCGGATTTGGTACACCTGTTTTCTTTCTGTCTCTTCCGTTGCCCGCCCCTGCCGGAGTTGGGGTACTCGGTTCCGTTCTGTCGCATGAGTCTTGGATGTGGAACGCCATACCACATGTTGAATCGAGAAACACCCATATCCCGAGAGTCTGGCCAGATTTAGACTAGGACCTTATTATATTATCGTCTTCCTACCAAGAGTATTACAGTTTAGGGCCGTCATGTCTTGCAAAGTGTAGATGCTAGTCCGTGTCATTTACCGTGAGAGTATGTTTGATTAACATGATGGTTTGTTTGATGTTTATTGGATGGTTAAATGCCTATTATTATCTTGTGTGTCACGTCTCAAATCTCTTCGATTATATGGTTACTAGCGGTGTGATGCAAGCAATTAGTAGTGATATAGTTGCCAAGGTGAGCCTTTGCTAGTCTTCCATGTATGATAATTAGGTCGTTAATGATTCTCACATGCTTATATGGTTTTCATATAATGTCCTTATTAGAATCCGCATGACACTTATATATGTATGATAATGTATGCTTTTATTCTTATCATGTTTGGTTTCATGTGATATGGCTGGGAGAACCCTGAGTTACTCTGCATTGATTTCGGCATTCATTTTTAATGAATTAATATGTTGCAGGCTGGTGTTTGCATGTGGTTTTAATGAGTGTGCTAGCAAGCGTTGTACTTACATCGATTCACCCTTACTTGTAGTCTATCAGAATCTTTATTATCTTATTTATGTATTTATCAAGGGATTGGGATCCCTTGTATTTATCTAAGTTACAATTTGTATAAATGATTTATTAAACCACAGTTGTTTGATAAGAGATAAAGTTAATGTAGAGTTGATTGAGATCACTATGAAGAGATAAGTACGAGGTTTAGGGGTACTACGTAGATTATAGAAAAAAGGAGGGGTAAAACGTTGAAAAATAAAAAATTCAAGGTACTCCAAAGGATATCCCTAAAAAACATCTACCACAATTTAAATGCGCACACAATATGGAACATAAAAAGATGTTAAATTTAAAAAGTGTACAGAAAAAATTTAGAGTGTTATGAAAAACTAAAGAGAGAGAGATAGTAGAGAGGTATATCTTTCTTATTAGCACAAGAGAGATATATATATATATATGAGTACAAAAAGGGTGTTATGTCATAAGAATGTAGATGGACAAGTCAAGAATCATCTACATTATAGTCATCCATAATAAGTGTGACCTATGGACATCCATAAGATATTATGCAATAATAATTCATATTACTCCCCCTTGGATGTACATTACTGGAAAAGATGTCTCGTTAAGAAAAAAAACCTTGTGAGAAAAACTTTGATGAAGAAAAGAGCACTAATTTTCAAACACGCATAATAAGCTGCCTCGTTAAAACCTTTCCATAAAAAGTTCCAGTGGGACAAAACTATGGATAAGGAAAAAGAGTACAACGCGTGTCTACTCCTCCTAATGATTACATAACTTGATATATTTTGAAATAAATCAGGCTTTGACGTAATTTCTCGATCGTTGAATAAA
>JAIUZE010022506.1:0-10364 GCA_022085475.1 Heliosperma pusillum | reverse complement strand
TGGCCGTGTAAACCAGACCCAAACCAGCCGGTTCAGGCCGGTTCAGGCCCGGTCCAGACCGGTCTGGGTTGGTCCATGGTGGGTCCGGGTTTTGGTCTTTGAGTTGTGTCGATGTTTGATTGTTTTGTTGTTGTTTTGACGGGTTTTAAATATGTTAAGCATGCGGGAAATATTAAGAAACGGTTTTTAGTAAAGTCGATCAAAAAGCCCAAAACAGCCCAAAAACAGGCCGTGGGCCCAGTCCAGGCCCGTGTCTTGGTCGGCCCAAGTCAGCCCGTGGGTCCCTCCCTTGGTCTTGTGACGGTTTTTTGAGTTATTGCTATTTTATCGTGTTTTGTAATATTTAGCAAGTGTGAAATGTTAATAAGTAAAATATTTAATTAAAAAGGTTTTTCATAAAATTATTATTTCTCACATGTTAGAAATTATGATACGGGATTATAGTTTAATTTGCTATCCTTTAAGTCAAACGGGTTTTTGTATGATTTAATAATTCACATGTTAGAAGTTTTTAATAAAATAGCATGAATTGAATATGATGATTTTATGTTCAAGTCTATGTGGTAAAGACTCTGTTTCTAGCCGGTTTGACCAAACGGGTTTGGTCAAACTCAGATCTAGTCAGCCCCGTTTTGACTGATGACCCGTCGCGGGACTCGGGTCGGGGATTTGTCTTCAAGTAAGGTTGTATTTAATTAATGAATTAGCCTTAGTAGATATAAGGCGATATGATATTTGAATATGATTTATATGCAATTAGTCACATGATAGGAAGTTGTTTCCGTGACGGTTTGATTGTATGATATATGTCGTGTTGACTAAGTACCCATAAAGAATTATGAGTATATGGCGTCTTGACCATTCTAATTCTAAATGAGTATCTTGGACCATGACATTGATAGGCCATACTATCTTTAACGAGCATACGGAGTTTGCCGCTTGATAGCTTTTGTGTCTCGGCTTGGTGGGTTTATATCCAAGTCGGGCCATGGCTGCCTAATCCACTTTGGGAACGGAGCCAGCTTAAGTACTAGCCATCTCTTCTTAGCGGGTCACCTAGTAGAGTTTCTCATGTACGGTTATGTCATGGGACGGGGAATGGAATAGCTGTTGTCGCTAGGTCTGATCAGTCTAGGACTAGGATGTTTTCCTACCTTGTGGTATAGCCTCGAGTTACAGAAGTCGACTATTGACTGGACTAAGAACTTATGCCTATTTGTAGAAGTATTTGTCTTTCATGTTTGTATGATTCTATGAATCTTAGAAGGTGAGATGCAAGCCGGCTAAGGTTGATAGAGTTTGGATTAACGGTTGTTAACTGATTCACATGATATTATGTTTTATTAGGGTTTGAGTGTATCATGGCCACGTTACAGGGTAACCTCTGAGCTAGCATACCAGCTTCCCTACCTCTTGTTATATTTTATTATCGGTTTCCCATGATAGCTTTCATATGATAGGTTATATGTTAGTTACTTGTTTCATAACATGAAAAGCATATCATATATGTTTAAGTTTTGTATTTTTCCATATACATTGCTTTTATGTTATTCATGTTTCATTAAACTCGACATTTCGTGGCTGGGAGAACTCGGAGTTACTCCCCACTGACTTTGGCTTCCGTGTTTATATTTAATGCGGTCGAACAGGTGGTGATGCATACTTTGGGTACATTGACGAGCTAGCGAGCGAAGTATTTACCTTGGACCTATATTCGGTTCTTAGATTGTATATTATTTTACACTCTTTTATTTCAGTATTTATACGGGAGATATGTCTCCCGTCTTGTATATTTCTTTTGTATAATATTATTTCCGTTTTGTAATGAACCTTTTTATTTATGACACCTTCGTTATGTATTCTTATCTTTTATGTATTTAAATAATTTTTTTTTCTTTCCGCAAATTTGAGGGTGTCACATATGTTCTCAGTTACTTTGGTTGAAGCAACAACTATGTGATTATGGTGTAACTGTTGGTTGTATGTGTTGGAGTAAGTGTCCTCCACAATAGTGCATTTATATATTAAATCTCATTTGGAATATACGTGGCATGATTAGTATATTTTGATACTCCACGTCAGTTGATTAACGTAAATCGGTAACGCTCGGCTGACTAGAGTTTGACGTTATTGTCGTATGACGACGGTGATCAACTGATCCCTTTAGGTCACACCTGTAGGATGAGACCCAAATAGAATACTAATTATTTGTATACGATAAAGTTTAATTAGGGCATTACATATATATTTGATATGTACGTTTAGTTACGAGAGTTATTTATTGGAAATTGAGTTAGGAACTCATACCACTTAAGTTTATTAGTCAATAATATCATAACTGACTGAATAAATTTTACGTCTTATTTTAATACGATTAAATAAGATATAATTTAGTGATTAATCGTTAATTCATTAAATTACTTGAGGTTATGCATATATTTTAAGGTAGAGGTAAATAGTTAATTATATTTACAAAGAGTTGTAAAATAAATTAACGGGGCATTGTAGGACCCATTATATATTGATATAATGGTAAAATATCACTTAAAAGTTAAGTATATATTTGACTCATATAATTGTTATATGATAAAATTAACACTTAATTATACAAGATAATTAAGCATATAATTAATTAGTATTTGTGGGACAAATATCAAAAATCAAAATGGAACATTTTGAGCCATGTAAGGCCGGTCATTGTAGTAGTAGTAGTGATGATAATTGTTCTTGTTTATGCAAACAAGCAACCTTATGATAATGACATATCATGCATTCCAAATCATTACATACACTACCATACTCTACTATAATAGCATGTGAATTAAAAAGCAAAAATCAAAGGCCACATGGACATAAGAGGTCCGGCCATTGTGTCCTTAAAATGGACAACGGTTCATTTTTTTGACACACTTGATTCTTGCTTATTTTTATACTACTCTCTAAAACCTCTTCTCTCTAAACTCGCTATATGCACTAATATTCTCTACATATTACTAGTCTAGTAATCCAATAATGTTTTTAGTATTTATCTTACTTATTATCTAGTTAATAATAAGCTAAGATTATTTGGGTTTAATCTTGGGTGCAACAAGAAGGAGACCTACTACTTTGGAGGTTGTTTTTGGAGGATCATCAACTAATTACATGCTCAAGAAAATTTAATGAAATTTTCATCTTAAATTTCATTGTAAGTAAATTTATGCTTATATTTATATTTATGCTTTTATATTTGCATGCAGGATAACTAGATCCTAAATCATTAAGTTAATGTAATTTAATGAAATAATTAGAGGAGTCTAATTAGAGGTCTAGGACTTTCATGTGGTATCAGAGCTCAATTGTTACATGCATGTTAATTTTAAGCATTAAAATCGAGTTATACGATAACTTGGGTAAAAATGAAAGTTTGTGTTAAAAATTGGTTTGCACAAAATTTTTGATTTGAATGCATACCTACTAACCTCAAAATGGTTCTGGTCAAATTTGGTGATTTTAGGGATTGATTTTCTATTTATTTTGATTTATGTCCTTTAAATCATGTTAATATGCACTTTTTATGTTAAAAGTTAACTAAAAATAGTTGCATGTTGATTCTGGCCATGAAATGTTTACATGATCTCACATGCATGTTGTACATAATGTATGTAAAATTTCGTTACTTTTAATTAAGTTTTGCACGATTATTGATTTTTATGAGATAAAAGTCAATAAAGTGAGATTATTATGTTCATAAAATTAAAACGTCCTTTTCTGGTCCTGAAATTTTTTGATACAACTTATAATCTGATTTATATCATCTTGGTGAAATTTTGTAATTTGTTTCACTATTTTACTATATTTATTAGTTTTTATTAGATAAAACCGTTGGATAAATAATTATTTGTTCATAAAATTGATTTAAACTTTTTGGGAAAATGTTTCTGGTTTTTGGAGTTCCTGGAAATGTTCCAGAATAAACAAAATTTTTGTTTTCAAATTTGTATGATTTTTATATTTTATTTTGGGTTTATTTCATAAATGTTATGATTAAACCTATATATTTAGCAAATACGATCAATTCGAACTAACTAAATACAAACAAAGTTAGTGGGGACTAATTTTGAGTTCTAAATCAGTTTAGATAATTAGTTTGAGCTTAAATACGATTTAAGTGTTGATTATTGATTTTAATGGTTAAAAATCGATAAAAATCCATAAAACCGAGCTAGAATAAGAATGATAAGTATCAAGTGCGATTTTGGCATAATTTTTACAGCATTTTATTTATATTGTTATTGTTGAATGAATGAATGTCATTTATTTAATTATTAATGCAAGTTGTACCTAGTATGACCTAGATTATTTTAATCGGTATTACCCGTAATGTAAGGGAATACCGATTCGGTTGTAATTTTATTTGTGATCTCGTATCGCCGTTTGTAATAATTTAATTTCATTTTTAGATCAAATGTATAATAGGAATTTTATTTGTATCTTTTGTAATTAATTATTATGAAGACGAAGATTCCTGAAGTCGGTGTTCCAAAAGACGGTGCCTTTTTGAAGTATGTTCCGTAAAGAGGCAAGGGGCCAAGGAGTTGGTTTCCGATTTTGTAATCGTCTAGTTAATTAGATTAGCTAGGTGGCCATACTAGGACTTATTATTTGCTTGCTTTATGTTTTTCGTTCATGCCAAAATCGCCAACATGCATTTTTATTTCTCGATTGTCAATTCATAGTTATTCAAATTCTCCGACTTAGTTCGCTTATAGGGAATTAATAACTAAATTGACAAGACCTCTCACATAACTTAAAAGAAATTGAGATTTAGCCTCACCAATTGAAACACCTATGAACCCCGTGTTCATTAGGGCTACCACGCTCGTGGGTCCCTTTTTACCTCGGGTAAGTAGGGTGATACGATCACAATCCAAAATTGGATTGGACTCAACGAGATAAGCGTTATCTTGGGACTAGGAGATGGATTTAGTTGAAATCCGTCAACCAATAGTTCTAATGGTAGAATTAGTCAAGTATTGACATACCATTTTTAGATAAAGGTAGCATACGATGACTATTTTTGTCTAAACATGGGTCTTGGAATCACTTATATAATTTCGTGAGAGGTCATTATATGAGTGACTTGTTTAAAATTGTTTTACAAGTAAATTATATATAAGCAATGAATGTTTATTTTCTGTTCATATTTATTTTATTCGCGCAATGACAAATATTTTTCCTTTTACGAACTTGTAAATCCGTTCAATTGTGGAAAGGAGTTTTTATTATTTTTATACGGTAGCATTTTGATTGCGATATCCGTTTAAACCACCGCAGCTTATGACAAAATGAATTTTTCTTTTGATCCTCACATTAACCATTGCAAATGTCTCTTATGAAGAGTATATGAATATGTCACACTTAGTCAAAAACCTTTTGATCTTGTGACGTCTTATTATAACAATGGTACATCAATCTTTTTGCTCCAAAGAAAATATTTCTAATTTTTTGGTATGTCGTCAAAAGAGGCCAAATCAGTTGGGACGACTAGGTTTCTCGATTTATTTGAAATCACGATTAACCAAATACCGTAGTCATTTTATGAAGGGTTTATCCTTTTTCAAGGTAAAACCATGAATGAAATAAACAGTTATCTTCATTATAATTCTAATCTACTTGTCTAGGTAGAGATTCATAAAAGTGAGTGGGAGCTCTAAGAGGGATGTTTATATTCTTAATTGTTAAGAATAAAACGAGGTTCAAGAGTACGTTGGCACGATGTTGGCACAAGGTGAGGGAAAAAGCCATGTGCCAATCCTCGCGAATGCGGAAATAAAACATAACAAGCATGTGATTTATATAGCGGAAAATACGGTGTTTTTAAAACTTTTTACATGCTAAGATAAAAATACGAGGAATGTCAATAAATACAAACTGAAATAGAATATACTACAAAGAGACGAAGTCTATCAAAATGTTAACAAATGAGAAAGTTGTTTAGCAACTAGCTAAGAAACGTCTAGAGGTGAATCGTCCAGGCCAACGCCCGCTAGCTCACACCCGAACCCAAAATACAACAAGCAAAATCCATCCAAACAAGCAACCTGTTCATCCACGAAAAACATGAACGCCACAGTCAGTGGGGAGTAACTCCGGGTTCTCCCAGCCATATAACAAATAACATACTTAAACGGAGATACGAAAGTAGAAGCATGCATATATAAATATACATGTGAAATACGAGAAGGATAAATAGGCAATTCAATATATATAAAGATATAAGTACATGAAGTACAAAACCGTAATCATCATATTATACATAGACTCGGGGATGACACTCTTAGGCAACCATACACTCACTAGGGCTTGCATCTCACCGTTAGCGGCATAAGTTTGATAAGATTGAGACTCGACAAACAAACCATGCCAAGTCATCCAAAGATCACAAATAATCAATCATATAATCATCCATCCAAACGTACAAATACGTTGACAACATCTCTCACGGTAAATCACACGCACTAGCACCGTGTACATGGAAAGTATGATTAAAATCGCATCCACGGGATAAACATTTTCCTGAACGCATACACGATTAACATTTCGTATATGTAAACTAATCCTGGTAGAACGACGATAATAATACGGTCCTAGTCTAAATCTGGCCAGACTCTCGGAATCACATTTTCCGATTCGACATGCGATAAACATTTCGCATCCAAAACTCGGTCAACCATAGAAGCCGAGTACCCCAAATTCGGCCAACCTTCACGAAAAAGAAGGAAAAGAGCACAAGCATCATAACAAGCGGTACGCTACATGCAATGACACCACCTCGCAAGTATACAACATTTGACGGCCGGGTCGATCAACGCAAAGTATTCGCCTCCCAACAACGTCGTCATATGCCCACTAACACCTGCAATTAAGCAGTAAGGATACACTCCTCATTCCGACATTCCCGCCTTACGAACGAAGAGGTAGCCGGGGGAATGAGAGTACAAAGCACATAAAAATTAGTGCTCAAACCATAACATATGTAAAACCGACTCAAAGTGTGATATATTAAAAACCGTCACAAAACATGTGATACAAGCGAAAGGAATATTATATATTCTAAACATGAATATTTAAAGTCATTACGTAAATTTATACGATAAACGAACCATACAAACTATTATAAATTAAGATTTAAGACAGAATGAGAAAAAAACTCCAGCGGGGTGCCAGCCGGTCAGGTGGACCGGCCGCCGGCTACTCGGCTGGCACTTCATCAACAAACCAAAATCCATCAAAAATACAGCGAGTTCCCAGCCGGTCAGGGGGAGCGGCAGCCGGGCACCCGGCTGGGAACAACACAACATCAAATACAACATTCATTCTGCCGCGTCCCCAGCCGGTTGGCTTACCGGCGGCCGGTCACCCGGCTGGGAACAACAGTTCACCCAAGAACACTACACTTCACTTTCATCTTCAAAAATCATTTATAACTATCATCAACTATCAACAATCATCAACAATTACCAACAATTATTAACAATTATCAACAAACAATAACCATCATCAACAAACACAATTCCTATGACTAATCATCCTATTCTAAATACGATTTCTAACATCAAAACACATTAAAACACGTAATGATATCGAGTAACCCTTTACCGTTACCTATTTGTGTCTTCAATACTCGTCGAGGTCCTCCTCTACTAAATAGTACTCTTTGTCGAGGTCTTGGAGGTCACCACCTACAATTAGAAAACAAAAGATGAATATAATTCACTTTTGAGAAAGACGGATAAATTAAAATGTGAGAAAGATGGTAATTTTATTACCAATTAAGATAGAGGACAATGAGAGGGAAAGATTGAGACGAAAATTAGCGGAATTGAACAAGAATTGAAGGAGTAGAGTCGATTTTGAGTTTGAGCAAGTATGGAGTTTAGGTTTTGGGTGGTTACTTGTTGAGGAAGAAGGAGTAAGTTGTGAGGGAGTTTAGGGTTTAAAGGTGAGTGTAAGGGAGTAAGTGGATAAACATGGGAAAAAGCCCAGAAGCGCCTTAAGGCGCAACTCACTCGGAATCTCTCGTATAATATTTTTACTATAAAAATATCCGTATAATATTTTTACTATAAAAATAGGGTACTTTTGCGGGTGTTACAATCACCCCACCTTTTAAAAAGTTTCGCCCTCGAAACTTGTGCGAAAGAAAGATACCTTAAACGAATAGGCTTGGATATTTAATACGCATAGAAGCTTCCATTTACCATGTCTCTTCTTCAAAATTAGCACATCTCCACAAAATCTTCACTAAAGGCACCACTTTACTTCTCAACTTCTTATCCTTGCGATCTAGAATGCGGATCGGCTTCTCTTCAATGGACAAGTTCGGTTCAAGCTCGGGGATTTCCGCTTGAAACACATGTGTAACAACCCGAAAAGTACCCTATTTTTCTAGTGCAAATATTTTACGGATACTTTTCAGCAAACTTAAGTTTTAATTTAGAATTTATTGTTTCTAGTCGAATTTGGAATTTCCGAGTTCGTATTTGGAAATTCTGCGAGATTTCATGAGAATCCCGTTTTAAGTCAGCTTTGACTTTTCTTGACTTTTAATTCGTCTTTGACTTTTCTTGACTTTTTAAGTCGTCATTGACTTTTCTTGACTTTTAAGTCGTCCTTTACTTTTCTTGACTTTTAAGTCATCTTTGACTTTTCTTGACTTTTAAGTCGACTTTGACTTTCGTTGACTTTTCCCGACTCACCTCGTAAATTTAAAGACCGAAATTTTATTTTGAAAAATAATAAATTTAATTTATTTTTATTAAGATTTATTTTAATTTAAGATAATTTAATATAATTATTTTGAATTTATTCGGAATTAAAGAGAAGGTTTTACGGTTTAACCCTCGAAACACTCATTTAAATATTACCGAGTCAACTTTAAGTCCCGAAAACAAACCGAAAACCCGACTTTGGCATGGGTCACACGCCCCATGTCATATTTTTCCACTCACTTTAGATCTTTTGATTACTTCTTATTAAACTAATACAAATATCTAAGATATTTGTAACTTTATCGATCCGTCAATTTAAACTCCGCAAATCGCTTAAAAACAGACCCGATTCTCCTATGATCACACGTCTCTTTTTTCCCCTCTTAGGACTTGATATTTCCTTTCTTTTAATTTAATTAACATAATATCTAAATCATATCTAGATATTTTATTAAACAATTATAAAATCTAATAATATCTAATTAATTACCATAATATGTTTATAAAACCCGAGTCAATCCCGTAACAACAATTTCAAAACCCGACTCCATTATTTCCTATATTACACGGCACACCACTTTACTCACCACTTATCTTTTCATTTTACATTAAATCAACTTAATATCTAATTAATACCTTCTTTAATATAATAAAAATCATTCTTGGTGTTCTTCATCGTTCTTCATCGTTCTTGAGCAAAATCGTCACAAAACCTTCATTTATTGTTCAAATCCGTCCTAACTTATATTTCTAGAGTCTCCTCTTCGCTCTTCATCTCCATGTACGTTTTATTTTCAATTCCGACAAAATCGTTTTCAACACTTTAATTATGGAAAATCAAGTTTTAATTCTAATAATGTTATTCTTGTCATTTATTATAGGGGAAGATTTTGAAGACGAGTTTGGTGACTCGTATATTTTAGGAGAAGACTAGTAGACGGGTTTCTTATTTCTTAGTTCTTCTTATTTTGGTGCTACTTGATTTTGTGCTAGCTAAGGTAACGATTCCGAGTTACTCGACGAATTAATGTTACATATCTTTTGTTTATGTTCAAGTTATAGTTATTTATGATTTTTAACTAGTAACATGATAAGTTGTTATTATATTATGTTGTATGAATTTTTGGCATGATTAGTGTTCTTGACATATTTGATGATTTGTTCATAATCATGATTTTTGTATGCATGATGGATGAATTGGTTGTTTAATATGATGTTGTTAATTAAAATCATGTTAGAATTAATTTGGAGTGGTGGTGGTCTTGGCCGTGTAAAGTGGCCGGGTGTGGTGGCTGAGAACCGGCCGGTTCAGGCCCGGTTCAGCCTGGTCCAGACCGGTCCAGCCCGGTCTGGGTTGGTCCGGGTTTTGGTCTTTGGGTTTGTGTCGATACTTGATTGTTTTGTTGTTGTTTTGACGGGTTTTAAATATTTTAAGCATGCGGGAAATATTAAGAAACGGTTTTTAGTAAAGTCGATCAAATCAGCCCAAATTAGCCCAAATCAGTCCGTGGGCCCAATCCAGGCCCATGTATTGTCCGGCCCAAATCAGGCCGTGGGTCCCTTCCTTGGTCTTGTGACGGTTTTTGAGTTATTGCCATTTTATCGTGTTTT
>JAIUZE010022505.1:0-15715 GCA_022085475.1 Heliosperma pusillum | reverse complement strand
TAAAATCATTTCAAATTTTTTGGGCAAATAATTTTTGTTCTTGAGGTTCCTGGAAGTGTTCCAGTATGTAAAAATATTTTTGTTGCCATTTTAATGAATTTTCATTTTATTTTGGGTTTAATTCATAAAAGTTATGATTAAACCTCTTTAAATAGCAAATGCGATCAAATCAAACTAATTAAATACAAATGAAATTAATAGGGACTAATTTTGAGTTCTAAATCAGTTTAGATAATTAGTTTGAGCTTAAATACGATTTAAGTGTTGCTTATTGATTTTTAGTAGATAAAAATCGATAAAATTCGTAAAAAATCGAGCTAGAATGAACATGACAAGTGTTGAGGGTGATTTTGGCATGATTTTACATATTTTTATTTATGTTGTTGAATGAATGAATGTCATTTATTTATTGCAAGTTGTACCTAGTATGACCTAGATTATTTTTAATCGATATTACCCGTAATGTAAGGGAATACCGATTTGGTTGTAATTTATTGCGATTTCGTATCGCCGTTTTGTAATAATTAATAATTTCATTTTATAGATCAAATGTATAATAGGAATTTGCTATGTATTCATTTGTATTTTTGTAAATATTTATTGTGAAGACGGTGATTCCCAAAGTCGGTGTTCCAAAAGACGGTGCCATTTTGGAAGGCGTTCCATGAAGAGGCAAGGGAGCAAGGAGTTGGTTTCCGATTTGTAATCATCTAGTTAATTAGATTAGCTAGGTGGCCATACTAGGATTTAATTTGATTGCTTGCTTTATTTTTCCGCACATGCCAAAATCACCAACATGCGTTTTATTGATCGATTGTCAATTCAACGTTATTCAAAATTCACCGACTTAGTTCACTTATAGGGAATTAATAACTAAAATTGGCAAGACCTCTCACATAACTTAAAAAGGAATTGAGATTTAGCCTTACCAATTGAAGCACCTATGAACCCCGTGTTCATTAGGACAACCACAACGTGGACCTTTTTACCTCGGGTAAGTAGAGTGATACGATCACACGCCTAAATTGGGTTGGACTCAACAAGATAAGCGTTATCTTGGGACTAGGAGATGGGTTTAGTTGAAATCCGTCGACCGAGAGTTCTAGGAGTAGAATTAGTCAAAAGTTGACTTACCTTCTTTTACATAAATATTGCATAACATGTTCTTTTGTCTAAAATGCGGGTCTCGGAATCGCTTATATAATTTCGTGAGGGGTCATTATATGAGTGACTTGTTTAAATTGGTTATACAAGTAAAATTGATTAAAACAATGAATGTTAATATTTCCTAATTTTGTTGTAGTTATTCATAATTCGCAATGGCAAACAATAACAACACCGTTCAACTAGGAAAAGACGCATGGCTAAGGTCCGTTATGGACAAATGCATCTTAAAAGACGATGGAACTAATTTCGTCGAGTGGGAGCAAACGATCAAGAGTGCGGCGTTATCAGATAACGTTTTGCGCTACTTGACCGAGGCACCTCCCAATGAACCCGGCCCAAGAGCCACTAATGCGGCCAAAGCCGCCTATGAGGAATACCTTAAGGTAGCAAACAACGTCAAGATGGTCTTGATTTGGTCGATGTCCTCAAGCCTTAAGCAACAATACATCACCCTTGGAGCATATGAGATATTCTCTAGGGTGACATTGGCTTTTTCTCAATCACCCGAGATTCGCCAATACAATGCTATGACTCGGCTTTTTGAAGCCAAACTAGAAAGGGGCCAAAAGGTTGGTCCACATGTGCTTAAGATGGTGGAACATATTGACACTCTAGATCGTCTAGGGGTCAAAATTCCTAAGAAGCTAGCGGTTGGCCGCCTCCTTCACTCACTTCCTCCCAAGTTTGCCCAAGCTAGGGCAAACTATAACATGCATGGCATGGATAAGAGCTTTCACGAGCTCCATGCTCTCCTTACCCAAGTCGAAAGGGATATGGAAGCAAGTGGGAGTGAGCAAAAGGATGTTCTTACAATGAGATTGAAGAACTTGAAGCTAGGGGTTCAAAAGGGGAAGGGAAAAGCCAAAGCCCAATTTAAGAAGCAAGAAAAAGGAAAGGGCAAAGCTATTATGTATAGCAATGCCAAGGCTAAGGGTAAGAAGCACGCCGAAGCCGAATGCTTTTATTGTAAAGGCAAGGGACATTGGAAACGCAATTGTCCCAAGTATTTGCAGGATAAGAAGGACGGATGTGTGACACCGTCAGGTATAATCCTCTCTTCTCTCTATATGATAGATATTCACTATGCTTGCACTTCCACTTGGGTATTTGATACTGGATGTGGTTCTCACCTTTGTAATCACTTGCAGGGGCTGAAGGACGTGCGAGCACTAGCCAAGGGTGATGTGGACCTACGAATGAGGAATGGAGCAAGAGTTGCCGCCGTCTCCGTAGGAACTTATGTATTAACCTTAGCTAGTGGTCTTGAGTTGTATTTAAATAATTGTTATTTTGTACCCTCCTTGACTAAGAACATTATCTCCATTTCCGTACTTGATGCGGAGGGTTTCTCTTTTGTAATCAAGAACAATAGTTGTTCATTTTCTTTAATGATGTGTTTTATGGTAAAGCCATCTCTATTGGAGGTATTTATGTTCTTGATAATGTTAATGAAATATATCATGTAGAAAGCAAGAAGCTCAAATTAGGTGAACCTAATCAATCATACCTTTGGCATTGTCGTTTAGGTCATATAAACGAACGACGCATAAAGAGACTCGTTTCAACGAAACTTCTCAAACCATTTGATTACGAATCTTATGGTGCATGCGAATCTTGTCTTTTGGGCAAGATGACTCGTGCTCCTTTTACAGGAAAAGGGACACGAGCAAGTGAAGTATTAGGCCTTGTACATACCGATGTATGTGGCCCAATGACTCTCCAAGCTAGAGGTGGTTACAAGTACTTCATTACTTTTATCGACGATTTGAGTAGATATGGATACGTCTACTTAATGAGGCATAAGAGTGAAGCCATTGAAAAGTTTAAAGAGTTTCAACATGAAGTGGAAAACCAATTGAATAAAAAGATAAAAACCCTACGATCCGATCGTGGTGGTGAATATCTAAATTATGAATTTGATTCACACCTAAAAGATTGCGGTATAGTATCACAATGGACTCCTCCTGGAACACCTCAATTAAATGGTGTGTCTGAAAGGAGAAACCGAACTTTATTAGATATGGTTCGGTCGATAATGAGTCTTACAGAGCTTCCTGACTCATTTTGGGGATTTGCCATCTTAACCGCAATATTTTCACTAAATCGTAGCCCGACTAAAGCAGCCAATAAAACTCCATATGAGATATGGAAAGGAAAGGTTCCTTATTTGTCGTTTATGAAAATTTGGGGTTGCGAGGCGTTTGTTCATGAGAAGTCTAATGACAAACTCGCAACCATATCCGACAAATGTTATTTTGTAGGATATCCTAAGGAGACTCGTGGATATTACTTCTACAACCGTCATGAGGACAAAGTGTTTGTGTCTCGTGATGCTGTCTTTCTAGAAAGCGATTTCGTTTCTAAAAGGCAGAGTGGGAGAAAATTCGAACTTGACGAAGTTCGAGAGCCACAAATCGAAAATGAAGTGGAGGAAAACGTTCCCTCCTCGTCTGAAATGGTTATTGTCCCTAGAAGGTCAGGTAGAATTAGTTATCAACATGATCGTTACCTCGGATGTATCGAGGGAGATGGTGATTTATTACTTTTTGAAAGTGATGAACCCACAACCCACAACCGACAACCCACAACCCATGTAATCCGAAATGGATTCTATGTACGAAAATCAAGTATGGGACTTGGTAGACTTACCTGAGAAGGTGCGACCTCTTCAGTGCAAGTGGTTCTACAAGATCAAGAATGGCATAGATGGACATAATGATATCTACAAAGCTAGATTGGTGGCAAAAGGCTTCACTCAAGTTCATGGTTTACACTATGACGAAACTTTTGCCTCAGTCGCTATGCTTCAATCCATTAAGGTTCTCTTAGCGGTTGCCGCATTTTATAACTATGAAATTTGGCAAATGGATGTCAAAACTGCCTTCTTGAATGGAATTCTAGAAGAGGAAGTGTATATGACACAACCTGAAGGTTTTGAGGATAAATCCAACCCTAAGAAGGTATGCAAACTTAAGAGATCCATTTATGGTCTTAAGCAAGCATCAAGGAGTTGGAATCATCGCTTCGATCATGTAATTAAACAAAACGGATTCACTCGAAGTGTCGAGGAACCATGTTTATTCATGAAGTTTAGTGGGAGCAAAGTTACTTTCCTTATCTTGTATGTGGATGACATACTTCTCATTGGGAATGACATACCAATGCTTACTTCTACCAAGAAGTGGCTTGGGAAACATTTCCAGATGAAGGATTTGGGAGAGGCACAACGCATTTTGGGTATCCGGATCTATAGAGATAGATCCAAAAGGATACTAGCGTTAAGTCAAGAAGCTTATATAGATAAGATTCTTGATCGGTTCAAAATGAAAGACTCTAAGAGAGGCTTTCTTCCAATAGGTCATGGTATCACTCTGAGTAAATCCCTGAGTCCTACCGTCACCGAGGAGATTGAACGCATGAAGTTGATCCCTTATGCTTCAGCAGTTGGGTCAATCATGTATGCTATGATGTGCACTCGCCCTGACATCGCCTATGCTTTGAGCATGACGAGTCGTTACCAAGCCAATCCAGGTGAGAGTCACTGGATAGCCGTAAAGAACATCCTTAAGTACTTACGAAGGACTAAAGATTCGTTCTTGGTGTTTGGAGGAGAGACTGAGTTACGTGTAAAGGGTTACACGGACGCTAGTTTCCAAACTGATAGGGATGATTTAAAATCCCAATCCGGCTATGTCTTTATGTTGAATGGAGGAGCCGTTTGCTGGAAGAGCTTCAAGCAAAGCGTGACTGCGGATTCTACAACAGAAGCTGAGTACCTCGCGGCATCAGAGGCTGCAAAGGAAGCTGTGTGGATTCGGCAGTTCTTGGAAGGACTAGGAGTAGTCCCTACTGCCACAGATCCCATCACGATGTATTGTGATAACAGTGGGGCTATCTTTCAAGCAAAGGAGCCCAAGTCTAGTAACAAGTCTAGACATGTACTTAGGAAATACCATGTAATTAAAGATTACGTGGAGAGGAAGGAAATAGATGTATGTAAGGTTGGGACAGACGATAACATCGCTGATCCTTTAACCAAGCCTCTTACAAAGGCTAAACATGACAATCATGTCGTCTCGATGGGATTAAGACGAGTTCCTGAATTCCTCTAGATTATATGATATGTAATAATTGAATGTTGTATCAACGTTTACATATATGATAACTGCATTCATTGTTCGAGTTTTATATGAGCTCTTTTATTTAGTATTGACTAAATTTTATTACTTTGTTTTGTCCGAATTGGTTATAAGAAAGGTTGAACTCAATTCAAGTGAACTTGATGAACTTAGTAATCGTCCCTAGTCATTCGCATAAGGTGACGTCTCGCAATGACTAGATTGTAAGTCGATCGATGGTTGGTTCAGCACCATGGAGTCATGGAGATGACTGATCGTTTACATAGAGTCCCTTATCAAAATTGTTGAAGCCTGGTCGTGGCGGGGATTTCTATTATATTCCTATATGTCAATTCTTTAGACTGGCGACCATTTACCTGAGTCAGTGTAATTTTCGATTGACTTTGGTTTTTGTCCTAGGTCGTGCCGTGAAAGGAGGCCGATGGGCATCTACTGGATCATGGTGACTTGCATTATACAGTGTAAGTTGGGTCAACAGCAATTGTCCACCCACGTTGGGTATTAACATCTTCGGGCCACTCGAGGAGTAGTGACAGGAAATGCGTGGCCACGCACGGAAGAGATCTATGGTAGATTTTCCGGTCAGACAGTTACTCTCCAGATCGAGATGACCACTCAATTTATTTTTCCAATCGCAAGTGCGACCTGAAAGACACCTTGCGATGAGTGGGAGGATGTGACGCAAAAGTGACAAGAGAATTGGTAGCACACAACTTGTCGAGACAAGTGGGAGATATTGTGGGAGTAGGAGTCCTTCGCAATAGTGTGGCTACATGCGCAACTTGTATCGGACAAGTGGGAGATTGTTGGAGTAAGTGTCCTCCACAATAGTGCATTTATATAATAAATCTCATTTTGAATATTAGTGGGTTGACTAGTATTTTGATACTCCACGTCAGTTGATTAACGTAAATCAATAACGGTCAGCTGACAAAAGTTAGACGTTATTGTCGTATGACGGCGGTAATCAACGGACCCCTTTCGGTCACACCTATAGGATGAGACCCAAACAGAAATCTAACTATTTGTATACGATACATAATAATTAGTACTTTATATATATATTTGATATATGTTTAGTTACGAGAGTTATTTGTTGGAAATTGAGTTACGAACTCATTCCGGATAAGTTTATTAGTAACTTATACGATAATTGACTAAATAAATTTTACGTCTTATTTTAATACGATTGAATAAGATTTAATTTAATGATTAATAGTTAATTCATTAAATTAGTTGAGGTTATGCATATACTTTGAGGTAGAGATGATTAGTTAATTATATTTACAAGGAGTTGTAAAATAAACTAACTAGGCATTGTGGGACCCATTATATATTGATATAATGATAAAATATCACTTAAAAGTTAAGTGTATATTATTTATTTATTTGAGTCATATAATTGTTATATGATCAAATTAACCCTTAATTATACAAGATAATTAAACATATGATTATAAATATTTGTGGGACAAATATCAAAAATCAAAATGGACCACATGACACTAGTGGGTGCCGAAATTTTGGTAGTGTATAACATGATGATTATTGTTTCTTGTATTACACTACAACATGTGATCATGTCATGTTTATGACACATGATCATGTTCTAATTCACATCCACACTCAACCAATTTGCATGGGATTATTTTAAGCAAAATAAGAGGCCACATAGGCTCACTTGGCCGGACCATAGTGTCCTTAAATGGACAAATTTTGTTGTTCATTTGACTTGCTTGTTCATTCTTATTTTGATGCTTATCTCACTAAAAATCCTCATCTCTCTAAAACCTCTTAAACACTAATATTTCCTATTACTAGAGTAGTAATAAAATCTAATATTAGTTCATCTTATCACTTGTGTTTTCTAGTCAAAAACTAAGTGATTAGTATGGGTTTTCTCTTGGGTGCTTCTTTAAGGAAGTCTTCTAATTTGAAGATTACAAGGAGGATCATCTATTTCTTTCTAGCACAAGATCAACAAGAAAGGTGTTTCTTGTTGTGCCCATATAAACCGAAATTTTCCAATGTAAGGAAATTTCTTCTTATTTTTATTATGCATTTTAATTAGCATGCATGTTACATAGATCTTTATTAAACACTAAATTAACAAGTAATTTAGTAACTAATTAGAGGAGTCTAATTAGGGTCTATGAACTTTCACCTTTTACATGCAATGAGTGTTCGAGTGTGCCGTGAGAGTCCATTGGTCAAAAGATCATGCAAGAGCCGAAAATCTATAGTGAAATTCTCTGTGTTACGCCGTTATGTAAATCTCAGCCATGTTTATGTATCATTCTTGCCCACGTTTTTTTTGGGTTATGATTCATTATGTTTTCAAAGCTTTACGTTGAGATTTGTTTCTTGATGGTGTAGTAGCCAACGCTTGCAACCTTGTCCTGGTACTGTTTGTTATATTTGCTTGAGGACAAGCAAAGGTTTAGCTTGGGGGAGTTTGATAAGTGAATATTTGTATGGTTTTAACCCCCAATTTAGCTCGGTTGTGTATGTCATTTGTGCTTTGTTAAGCCACTTTATGAGCTAATATCGTCTTCTAGGCGAATTCCTATGTTCTAACATGTTTTGTAGGGAAAGTGACGTTTCTACGCCCTTTTTCTATATTCCCGAGCATTTGCCTAGAACCCGACGATTTAAGAAGCAAGCTTGACCAAGTGAAAGGCATTTCAAGAAGGTTCACTAATTCGAAAGAGAGAAGAAGCAAAGACAGTTTCGTAGTTGTCGGAAGATCAATCAGTTAGGCGAAAGAAATCATCGCTTTACATCAAACCCTATCAACAAACCCGACTCAAGAGGTCAAGGGGGATGTTGGAAGTCAAGTCAAAGCAAAGGAAGATGAAACGTTAGTCAAGAGCTTCCAGAAGACCACATACCCGATCGGGTAAGTGTGTACCCGATCGGGTAAGTGTGCTGATCCGAGCATGGCGGCTTCTTCTTCCTACTTTTGTCCTATGTGTTTAATGCCCGACCTCTTCTCCACGAAACCCTAATACTATAAATAGATGCTCTAGCCCCTCATATCATATCATCCATCCTAACACAACAATCTTCTTCTCATACTTCTCTTCTCTTCTTACATTTCTCCTTAGATTAGGAGGAGGGGGAACTAGCCTCCCTTCTCTCATTTTCTTCTTCTTTAGTCTTTAGTTCTTAGTTTATTTATGTCCTTTCTACATCAAAACTTTAGTTTAGATTAATAAGAGTTTCAATCTTTGTAATCTACTTTGTTAGGTACAAGTGTTGTAATTCAAGGAACGATTATTCTATGCAAGGGATTTCTATTATTGTTATCGCTTTCGTTCATGATCGTCACCTAGGTATTCCCACTTTATCCTTTGTTTAATGTTTTTTATTGTTTTCTATTTGATTGTTATTTTCCATACATATTGTCTTAGATTCATTTTAGTGTTGTTATAATCGTCATTTCATTTCCTAGATTATCAATTAGCGTCGTTATTATCGTCATATAAAGAGTCAAAATCAAATAAACATGTCAATCCTAGTTTTCATTGGTAATATCATTTTAGATTTAGACATTATCATGAGTAAGTAGTCACCTTTCTAGGGTGTAGGGTAGCCATGTTAGATTGATTAAAAGATGATAATTGGATAAATAAATTGTGCCTTTAAAACGTTGTGTCTATGCATGTTTGGATTGTAACGATAGTTAACGACTTCTGGCCGGAAATCATCGACTAAAATGGAATTCTTTTCCAAGTAGAGATACGTGAATTGAATAGACAAAGCATGACATGGTAGATTAAGACCTAGTAAATCGCCTAAAAAGCCTGCTAGACCATCTGATCTATGATTGTAATGAACACATCATTCTTACGAACTCACAATGAATTATTTGCATGTTCCAAATCCAATTTAATCAATATGTCAATCTACATGTGTGAACCTACTTCCCTAGATGCTTTTCATTACTTGCTTTATTGTTTTCATTTGTTTTTATTTTGTTTTCATTTATGCTTTATATTACTTTAGATATCAAAATCCCAAAACCCAGATATTCTTTAGATAAGACCAAATTGCGAGACATCTCACATTCTATAGGAAACACCATCTCCCTGAGGATCGACCCCTACTTCCCTAATTACATTAATTTGTTATTAGCCTAGTCTGGGTAATTTATCTTTGTATTGGGCTTGCCACAGGCCCGATCTGTTAGGTAAGTGGGGTAATAAAAGTTATAACATCGAAATTTGGATTGAGTTCAACGGAAGTATTCGCGATCGTAGCCGCATGTGTTCCGGGCTTAAGATAAATATTAAAGTAATATTATCGACCGAGAGTTCTAAAAGTAGAATTGATTAAAGAGTTAATCCACTGAATTATGTTAATGAGGGGTGTATCTGCTTACCGTGCCCAAGTTGATATGAATTTGGATCTCGGAATCATTTATAATAGTTGGGTAGAGGTCACCATATAAATGTTTAACATGTTTAAAATGTTTACAAGTATTTTAAAACGATAAATGTCGACGCTTCCTTCATCTCCAATTTTGTAGTCTAAACTTGTTTATTCGCAATAGTATCAACCGTCCCGCCAACTACACCAACTCTTACCACCGTGTCATGACTTAGATCCTTTTGGATCGATGCAAACTCGAAAATAATGGTTCTAATTTTGCGGATTTGAATGGGCAAACTTCGCCTAGCCACCAAAGGTGATGGTAAGTTTAGTTACCTCACCAAGGCTTCTCCCATCACTCCTAATGCGAGGTCAACTAACGCCGTAAAGGAGGTGTGACACCCTCAAATTTGCGGAAAGAAAAAAAATAATAAAAATACATAAAAGAGATATGATAATACATAACGAAGGTGTCATAAAATAAAAAGGGTCATTACAAAACGGAAATAATATTCTACAAAAGAAATATACAAGACGGGAGACATATCTCCCGTATAAATACGGAAATAAAAGAGTGTATAATAATATACAAACTATGAACCGAATATAGGTCCAAGGTAAATCCTTCGCTCGCTAGCTCGTCAATGTACCCCAAAATATGCATCACCACCTGTTCGACCGCATTAAATATAAACACGGAAGCCACAGTCAGTGGGGAGTAACTCCGAGTTCTCCCAGCCACGAAATGTCGAATTTAATTAAACATGAATAACATAAAAGCAGTGTATATGGGAAATACAAAACTTAAACATATAGGATATGCTTTTCATGTTATGAAACAAATAACTAACATATAACCTAGCATATGAAAGCTATCATGTGAATCTGATAATAAAATATAACAAGAGGAAGGGAAGCTGGTATGCTGGCTCAGCGGTTACCCTGTAACATGGCCCTGATACACTCAAACCCTAATCAACACGTAATCATGTGAATCAGTTAACAACCGGGAATCCAAACTCTATCATCTTAGCCGGCTTGCATCTCACCTTCTAAAACTCATAGAATCATACAAACATGAAAGACCAATACGTCTACAAACAGGCATAAGTTCTTAGGACCATCGATAGTAGACTTCTGTAACTCGAGGCTATACCACAAGGTAGGAAAACATCCTAGTCCTAGACTGATCAGACCTAGCGACAACAGCTATTCCGTTCCCCGTCCCATGACATAACCGTCTATGAGAAACTCTACTAGGCGACCCCCTAAGCCGAGATGGCTAGTACTTAAGCTGGCTCCAGTCCCAAAACGGATCAGGCAGCCATGCCCCGACTTGGATATAAACCCACCAAGCCGAGACACAAAAGCTATCAAGCGGCGAACTATATACTCGTTAAAGACAGTACGGGCCTATCAATGTCATGGTCCAAGATACTCATTTAGAATTAGAATGGTCAAGACGCCATATACTCATAATTCTCTATGGGTACTTAGTCAACACGACCCAACCATATAATAAAACAGTCACGGGAAAAACATCCTATCATGTGACTAATGGCAATTCAATAATAATTCAAATATAATATCGCTCAGTTATTCTAACTAAGGCTAATTCATAATTAAATAAACCATACTTGAAGACAAATCCCCGACCCGAGTCCCGCGACGGGTCATCAGTCAAATCGGGGCTGACTAGATCTTAGTTTGACCAAACCCGTTGGATCAAACCGGCTAGAAACAGAGTCTTTATCACATAGACATAGACATAAAAATCAACATATTCAATACATGTTATTTCATGAAAACTTCTAACATGTGAAATATTTAACATTTCCGAAAACCCGATTGACTACAAGGATAGTAAATTAAACTATAAACTCGTATTTATAATTTCTAACATGTGAGAAATATTAATTTTATGAAAAACCTTTTTAATTAAATATTTTACTTATTAATATTTCCCACTTGCTAAATATTACAAAACACGATAAAAATGACGATAACTCAAAAACCGACACGAGTCCCAAGGTGGGACCCACGGGCTGAAATGGGCCGGACCCAATATGGGCCTGGATGGGCCCACGGGCTGTTTTGGCTGAAAAATGGCAGCTTTTACACTTTATTTTAAAACCGTTTTTCTAATATTTCCCCCATGCTTTATCATATTCAAAACCCGTCAAAACAACAACCAATCAATCAAACATCGACACAACCCAAAGACCAAAACCCGGACCCACCTTGACCAACCCAGACCGGTCTGAACCGGCCTGGACCGGTCTGGTTTGGACCCGGTTCAGTCCCCTTCACACGGTTCACCCATAAACAACATCAAATCAATTCCAACATGTTTTTAATTATCAAACAACCATTTTAACAACATTCATACAAAATCATAACTTAGTCAAAATCATCAAAATTTGTCAAGAACATTAAATTTGTTAAAATTTCATAAACAACAATAAAATCATAACTTGTTAAAATCATTAAAATTCATCAAGAACAATAAATATACATAAAACTTTACTATAACTTAAAAATCATCAAGAACCAAAAATCATCATAAAACTTTCCTACAACTTAAAATTTACCAAAAACAATAATTCATCATAAAATTTACTTCAACTTAAAAATCATCAAAATCATAAAACAACAATAATATTCCATAAAACATAAAAATCATAAGGAATCATAAAACACCATAAAAAGTCCATAAAACATAATACTAACTAAAAATCATAAATCATCATAATATGAACCAAAAATAAAGATGAACCAAAAAACCAAATAAATAAAACTTAAGGCTATACTACTAACTCAAATCCTAAATAAACATAATATGAACATAAACTAAAACCTAAAGGCTATGTGACATTTATTCGTCGAGTAAATCGGAATGGTTACCTTAGCTAGCAAAATCCACTTAGCACAAAATAATAATAAGAAGTAATAATTAAGAAACCCTTCTACTAGTCTTCACCCAAAATATAAGAGTCCCCAAATTCGTCTTCAAACTCTTCCCCTATAAGAAAGAACAAGAAAAACAATTATTAGAACTTAAACTAAATTTTCCATAATTAAATGATGAAAACGATCTTGACGGAATTGAAAATAAAACATACGTGAAGATGGAGAGCGAAGAGGAGATCTTAGAAATATAAATTAGGAAGGATTTAATTAAGAAATGAAGGATTTATGGAGGTTTTGCTCAAGAACGATGATGAACTAAAGATGAACGATGAAGAACGCGAAGAACGATTAAATAAAGTGAGGTTTTGATCTTATTTTGATTTGTTGTAAAATGAAAAGTTGTTTGTGAGTCATATGGATGGTGTGTGTGCCGTGTGTTTATAGACACATAAAGGTGTCGAGTTTTGACATTGTTGTTCCGTAATTGACTCGCGTTTAATAATTGTTTTACGGTAATTGATTAAATATAATTAACGATAAAGTTAATTACAAGATATTATGATATTAAAATGAAAAATAATGAAAATATCAAGGCTTAAGAGTGGGTAAGTGTGCCGTGTGGGATTGTGCTTGTCGGGTCCGATTTCGAGCGTTTTGCGTAGTTTTAGTTAACTGATCGATAAAGCGAATAGTGAACTAGATATTATGATATATTAATCAAAAGTAATGAAAATATCAAAGTCTATTAGAGGAGGGAAAAAGGAGAGGAGAGCCGTGTGGTATGGTGAGACAACGGTCTGTCTTTGCTCGATTTGCGTAATCTCCGTTGACGGATCGATAAAGTAACAAATATCTAAGATATTTGTATTATTTTAATCGAATCAATTAAAATATCCAATCGTGAGTGGAAAACGATGACATGGCCGCGTGACTCATGCCAAAGTCGAGTTTCGATTTTGTTGCGCGCTTTACGATGAGTCGGGAATAGTTAAATGACGTTCGGTTAAAACCGTAAACGTTATTATTTAAATTCCGAATAAATTCAAACTAATTATATTAAATTATGATAAATCTTAATAAATCTAAATAAAAATAAATCAAAAATATTATTTTTTTTTTTAAATAAAATTTCGGTCTTCATACTTATGAGACGAGTCGGGAAAAGTCAACGGAAGTCAAAATCGACTAAAAAGTCGGAAAAAGTCAAAATGGCTTAAAAGTTCAGAAAAGTTTAAGACGACCTAAAAATAAATAAAAAGTAAATGACGACTTTAAAAAGTCAAGGAAAAGTCAAAGACGGTTTAAAAGTCAAGAAAAGTCAAAGATGACCAAAAACGGTCTTTTCATGAAATCCCTCAAAAACTCCAAATACGAACGCGGAATTTCAAAATACGACTCCGAACAAAATTTCCTATTTGAAAAACTTAAGTTCTACTGAAAAGTATCCATAAGCTATTGCTTAAGCAAATTGGGTACTTTTCGGGTTGTTACAATCACCCCTCCTTTTAAAAAGTTTCGTCCTCGAAACTTAGAAGAAGGAACGTAACATATATGTAGGTCTATTTCAAAACTGTTAAAATTATATTTGGAATAATACGGGGTCTTATCTACGGAACGGCAGGTTCTCGTCAGCATCACGAATATCGATAGAAGGTACGAAATCATCGAACGGTTAAATCGAATAGAAAGAGGAAAGAAAGAAGGAAATTTACCTCAAGCGAAGAGCTCGGGATATTTAGCTAATATTTTAGCTTCGGGTTCCCAAGTTTCTGATTCGACGTTTCCACAACGCCAAAGGATACGAACTAAAGGCACCACCTTGTTTCGGAGTTGTTTGTTAGCCCCTTCAAGTATACGAATCGGCCTTTCTTCCAAGCCAAATTGGTTCCAAGCCAACACTTCTCTTGAATAATATGACTCGGATCACTCGATATACTCTTCAATGGAGAACATGGAACACATCATGAACTTTGCTCAAGTTCGGAGGAAATTCCAGACGATAAGCACCAGGACCAACTCTTTGAAGCACACGAAACGTCCAATATATTTAGACTCAACTTCCCTTTCACTCCAAACGTTTCAATCACCATTGGTGATACTTTTGGAATACTCTGTCGCAACATCAATTCCAAGCCGGTCGTCGACGAAAATCGGCATAGGATTTCTGTCTATCTGACGCGGCTTCATTCGTTCACGAATGACTTGAACTTGATCGATCGTTTCAGTAACAGTAACAATGTGGGAACTCAACATATGATCATCGCACTTATCCCAACAAACAGGACTACGGCACTTCCTACAGTATAAAGCCTCGTATGGTGACATCTTAATAGATGCATGATAACTGTTGTTATAAGAAAATTCCACCAAAGGCAAACTCTTCTCCCAAGATGTATGAAAGTCTAAAGCACAAGATCGAAGAAGATCTTCCAAAGTCTGGATCGTCCTTTCGGTCTGACCATCAGTAGCGGCATGAAAAGCGGTGCTCATCAACAATTTACTACCCATGGCTTCTTGCAATGCCGTCCAGAATCGAGAACCAAATCTCGGATCACGATCTGAAACTATGTCTTTAGGTACTCCATGGTAGCGTACTATCTCTCGCACATAAGCATCAGCTAAAATCTCTATCCTCGAAGTTTCTTTGATAGGTATGAATCTGGCACACTTCGTCAGACGGTCCACAATAACCCAAATGGCATTCTTCCCACTAGAAGTAGTAGGTAAAGCCATCACGAAGTCCATAGAAATAGACTCCCATTTCCACAGAGGAATCTCCAAAGGTTGCAGCAAACCTCCGGGTCTTTGATGATCAATCTTCACCTGCTGACAAGTAAGACATCTACTAACATACTCCTTCACTTCAATCTTCATCCTAGGCCACCAGAATTGTGGTCTCAAATCTTTATACATTTTGTCGCCACCCGGATGAATAGAATAAGGAGAAAGGTGAGCTTCATCAAGTATTCTCTTTCTCAACTCGGCACTTCTCGGAACAAACATTCTACCATGGTAACGAAGGTAGCCATCATTATCTACCATACAATCCTTAGCTTGCCCAAGTAGTATTTTTGATCGAATGGCGATAAAAGTAGCATCCTCCGGTAACCAAGTACGAATCTCTC